>JAANSK020280158.1:0-11054 GCA_011763485.2 Isoetes engelmannii
ATGACGATGTTAAGAAAACTCTCCAGAACCTGCGCCTCCGGAACTGCTCCATCGAACTGCGCCTCCAGAGAAACAGGGGAAAATTTTCTTGGAAAGGGGAAATTTATTGGGCCTCTTAGATCGGGCTGAAGCAGGGCCTCAGGAAATACCAGGTCTACAAAACAACACCGGAGAAGCTATGGCGCAATCGAAGAAGCCTTGGGCTTCAAGAAACATCACCAGGTCTACAAAACATCACCGAAGAAGCCCTGGGCTTCAAGAAACATCACCAGGTCTACAAAACATCCCCGGAGAAGCCCTGGGCTTCAAGAAGCGGCTCCTTTTTCCGGCGCAACCGTGCCTGCCTCTTGCCACCATAGCCGCCTCACTGCCTCCTTGAAATGGCCAAGCAAATGCGCTCCACCGGAACTGGCGTCCAGAACTCCGGAAGAAGAAAGAAATAGAGGAATCTGGAAAGGGGGAAATTTGTTGGGGCCAATCATTACGTAGGAAAATGTGCCTGCCTAGGCCCTTACGTGGGGCTCGGGCACCGGCTCGCCCTCCGGGCCCTTACCCACGTAAGGGCCTAGGCAGGCACATTATCCCTAACAAAGGGCTTGTAATAAGAGAGGAACTTAAAAGAGAGATTCAATCGTAATGTTATGAAGCATGAAGGAATGCTACCCATTTTGTCTTCTAGAAACTTTTCTAAAATCTGAAGACATCCTATGCATGTAAGTGGCCACTGGCCAGGCCAACTATAAAGCCGGGGAGATGGTAAAAATGTAAATTCCTGTACTAAATGCTAACTAAACAATATTTATACATCAAATCGACGACATAATTTGATGCAGGACCAGTTTTGACCAGATACGACTAGTTTAATATTCTACCTGTTTATTCTACAAATCTTCAATTGTCAAACCATGTGCTCCGTTTTAACCAGTATGGGTGGAACAGCTTTTTGGGAATTGTATATCAATTTGGAGGTACTTTCGTATCCTAGGATCCATAGCCGTCCCTCAGCTTCTAGCTGGAAATGATATAGCAGAGTTTTCTTTCGATGCCGGCCATAAACCAAATGGCCTGTTTGAAAAGGAGGAAAGGAAGGTCGATGATGGAATACCAGATCAGAAATCAGTAGGCGGGTGCGGGCACTGTTAAGAAGAATGGGCAAGCCCAGATGCCTTCAGACTGGAGCAGGTTTTGTAGCAGCTTTAATGGTGCTCGTGATGTATCATGAGCGTGTAATTGCACAGTCAGGTATGCTGAGTTGCTTGATGTTCTTTTCCTTTGCCTCTTTTTTCACGAATCACCCCAGCAACACATTCATGAATGTCATTTATAAAATTCTAGCTTGTTATATTATACTGTAGTCTTGTGGACTGTACAACATTGGCATAAGTTCTTAAACTGTGCCATAGCTCTGAGCAGGATGTGTGCAAATCATAAGAGTCGTTTCTATTTCTGATTGCTAGAGTGCTTCAATTCTAGCCAGGGCCTCCTCTATTTTGCCTATGCATATTAGATGCAACAGCTACTCTCTTGGCTTGTGATACTTAATTACTTTAACATCTTTATTTTTCAGGTTTTATAAGTCTTGATTGTGGAGGAAACCAGTCATACGTGGATAATACAACCACCATCAGTTGGCAGCCTGATGACTCCTATATTTCTGTTGGCACGAAGGTATCCATAAATATAAATAAAGCTCAGCAATTGACTACTGTGAGGGCATTTTCAGAAGAAAAAAGCTGTTATAACATCTCCCTGAATTCAAGCCACCGGTACCTTGCCCGTGCCACATTTCTATATGGCAACTATGATCAGCAGAATACTTTACCAACCTTTGATCTTTACATAAACACTACTCGTTTGGCTACCATAGTGATTAGTGATGCGAACACGGAGTACTTTCAGGAGGTTATCTTTCTTTCCACTGGCACAGCGGTCGACATTTGCCTTGTACGAGGGACTGTTGGGATGCCTTTCATAAATACCTTGGAAATTAGACAAGTGGAGAACAATTGGTATTACACGAATTATGAGCAATCTACCTATCTTAAGTTCATCTCACGGATAAACTATGGGACCTCATCAAAAGATGACATCAGGCATGTCATTGCTTAGCACAGTATTTAACATCTTTCCATACATGCTTTTTACTAACTTCTCCTTTTGCCATGTTAGGTATCCAGATGACAGTATAGACCGTATTTGGCAGTCCTATCTTACAAAGCCGAATTCCCTATCAGAGCAAACAAGCGGTATAGAACCACGCAACACTACCAAAAATATCAATACAACTCTTGTCCAAGCACCAATGAAGGTTCTGCAAACTGCTGTTGTTGGAACACAGGGAAATCTGACATATCGGTTGACCTTGGGGACGACTGAGTTTCCTGCTTCCTGCTATGCACGGGCATACTTTGCAGAGATCGAAAATCTGAACAGCTCAGACACTAGGGAATTTACATTTGATGTTGCCGAAGATACAACATACAATAACGTAGCATTTAACATTGCAAAGGACTATGGTTCTTTTATAGGTGTGTCAAAAGGATTTGATACCATAAATTTGGGTGTGTATGTGAACTTCACTTATCGTAAAACTTCAGTTTCAACTCTTGGTCCTATACTAAATGCCATTGAAGTTCTTAAAAAGGTGTCTAAGCAGTCTCAAACGTCTCTTCAAGATTGTAAGAGTTTTTACCTTCTATTGACGTCCAGATATATTGCTTCATTCTTGCTTAAATTTCCACGTTTACAAATTGCAGCTACTGCACTTGTCAGATTGAGAGATCAATATGGCTTGAATGGCACAGGAGATCCGTGTACACCAGTCCAGTGGGATTGGGTCACTTGTGTTAACAAATCAGAATGGACATTGACAGGAATGTAAGAATTTCACCATCTTTTAACATTTTGTTCATTACCATAGTTACGTGATGACAAACATGCTGGCCGTGATGGAATACCTTTGACATAATGGTGCTCATAGAAAATACTATTATTATAAGGTTTCTTTGTGTCTAAGAAGTATAAGTCAAGTTGTAAAAGGTTGCTGGATTAGTTTGGAGATTCTTTAAGAAGGGCCTTTAGTCCAATACAGACTCTTGTTCTTTAGTTTTTTGCATGTGATTATAGTTATGAAAGACTTCCTGACATGTTGTTCTGCTCTTGGGTTGGCACAACCCAAGTTCAAAACCCACTGGCCACTAGAATGGCTGCAGTGCAAGTCGGCGTGTGTCCTTTCCTTCAAATTAAAAAAAAAACATGTTCTGCTTGCAGAGTTCTGTCAGACAGGAATTTGAGTGGCACAATATCATCCAGCATTTCTCAGTTGACAAATTTGGTAGAACTGTAAGGTTAATCTAACTCAAATGGACTCCTGAAATACGTATTTACATTTGTTCAATCTCACATCTTGGCTCATTTGGCAGGTCACTTGATGGAAACAATCTGACAGGGACAATACCAGATTTTAGCGCGCTTACTTCTCTGCAAAAGTTGTACGTCTAGAATATTGCAGCTTATTGAGTGAACAAGTTTATACATTGCATGCTCAGGTAGGAACAAGTTTGTAAACCGTGTTACTGACACAATATTATGACAGGCACCTTCAGGACAATAAGCTGAGCGGATCAATTCCACAATCACTTTCTCAAATCAACACCCTAACGCAACTGTTCGTATATTTCCATTTTAACATTTTTTTTTGTTGCTCTTAATAATGTGGAATCTCTTGGCCTTTGGTTTCTTTGTTGGAAACAACAGATACTTGCAAAACAATCAGCTCACTGGAAAGATCCCCCAAGGGTTGCTCGACAAACAAGGTCTAGACTTCAAGTAAGTCTTTTGTTGCTATGTTGGTTAAAATTCAGAAATAGAATGAAAAAGCAAGATGCGGAAAAGTTACTAATAATATCGGAAAGGCAAAGGATATGTCACTTGACGACAATCACTGCTATTTTTTATTCTTGAATCCTATGTCCATGTATTCGCTAACTTTCATAAGCCTGAATTAGAGATGATCCACAGGCATGGTCGTAGGATTTGTGATTAAATCTCAAGATTTAAATTGAGTGAAAGTGGTGCCAAACAAAGCCTGCAAACGGTGGCAATGTACTAATGAAGCATTAACCTGCGAAAACCAGGTGTTCAATTACCGTTTGATATTCATGTTTCAAGCCAATAAATTCAGCATCTAAATTTCAGTCTTTGCCAACATTTTATTGAACCTGGTAGTCACATAGTTGGCTTCTCTGAAGACGATTATTGTAAATTATCCTCAAAGGATGAAGAAATTGCTAAATTCAAATCTAAAATAATTTTCAGCGTCAGTACGGTACTTAATAACGAACAAGCAGGAGCTGAGCTGCTTCTTATATTCAAGCTGTCAGAACAGAAGGTTTTGAAGCAATGGCTCAAGAGTACTGTGGATGATATTGCTTCTACTAGTGGAGTGTGTCTATACATCTGCAGCTTCTCTGAGTGTAAAATAACAACAATTTCATTTTTTTACATGTACATTTTGCCCACATTTTCTGTGTACTTTCTTTGATAATAAAGTAAACTCGTCTACATTTTTAAAGAGGCGACATGTCTTAAATGAACAAGTATATTTGCAGGTGGTATGGCAACTCTGGTCTTTGCTCTAGTTGCCACCATTCTAGAAAATGGTTCATCGCTGCCTTAGTTGGTGGCATAGTTGGAGGTTTAGTACTTCTATCTGCTGGAGGTTTTGGTATATATTATGTGTTCTATAAGCGGCATCATAAGGAAAAGGACAAGGACGATCCAAAATCTAAGACTATAAGTTAGTATAAGATATATTGGTAAGTTTTTCCAGAAGAATGGAGGTTTAATATCTTATATTTCAGGCGATGCTCTACTACTATCTGCAAATACGAGTTATGCCTCGCGGATATCTGAAGCCAGCAGTATACCACAAGATCAAGCTCCTGATCAAGCGCAAATTTTCCAACTCGACGAACTTAAGGAAGCAACAAAAGACTTCAGCGAAAAAATTGGCACAGGAGGCTTTGGCGCTGTTTATTATGGAAAATTGAAAGATGAGAGAGAAATTGCCGTAAAAGTTTTATCAGAAGAATCACATCAAGGTGTAAGAGAGTATTTTAATGAGGTAAATAATGTATGTTATGGCATGTGTGTTTTAAGATGCTGAAGTCATTATTTGCCCAATATTTCAGGTTGCCTTGCTATCACGTATACATCATAGGAACCTTGTTAAATTCATTGGCTACTGCCAGTCTGGAGGAGCAAGCATTCTAGTGTATGAATACATGGAAAATGGGACACTACGGGACCATTTATATGGTATGGTTTACACTACAATATCTAAATATCGATACATATGTATTTACGTGTTGCCTTTACCTGGCAGGCGCTCATAAAGAACCTCTAGATTGGTTGAGAAGGCTGAGAATTCTTCTTGACTCAGCAAGAGGTTTGTTGATAAGTTCATTGGCAAAAGTGTTGCCTGATCTACACCTTCTAATATGTTTCTCTATAGGTCTGGACTATCTCCATACTGGATGCAATCCATCCATCATACATCGAGATGTAAAAAGCAGCAACATCCTTATTGATAGCAAATGGACAGGCAAAATCTCTGATTTTGGATTATCCAAACCTGTGACTGATGGAGCAAGTCTTGTGTCCACCTCAGTAAGAGGGACACTGGGCTATCTTGACCCTGAGTATAATGCCCTTCTATTCTCGTTTGCTGCACTCTTGCATCCATTTGAAAAGTAATTAATAAGCAGCTCTCAAAATGCAGGTACATTACGCAACAACGGTTGACGCAGAAGAGTGATGTCTACAGCTTTGGAATTGTACTTGTGGAAACTCTCTCAGGGCTCAACCCTCATGCTTGTGAGTTGTTTGAGCCAGAAACTGGTATTGTGCCATGGGTAAGAAATACAAATTGATTCTGTAATTGCTAAGTTTTTGGTATTCTTATTGTGGTTATCAACTCCAGGTAAGAGGACTTTTACAGAAGGGCAACATTGAGCAAATCATGGATCCTAAACTTGGCAATACATACACGTCGGATGCTGTTTGGAAAGTGGCTGAATTGGCAATGTACTGTGTGGAACCGATAGGATCAAACAGGCCTTCAATGGCTGAAGTTGTGAGGGAACTACAGGAAGCTTATGAAGTTGAAGCCAAACGTATGAATCTACATGCTGAGGATAGCCAGCCAAAACACAGCCCAAGTCCAAGCTATCATCTGGACTACATTCCGCAGATTCCTCACCTCACATCTCTAGACTCAGTCTTTGAACAGCCATCTGCACGTTAGCTTTTGATCGGGGAGACACCATTGAACACGAGATTTATCTGGATGGTCAGCAGCTTTCAGATTTTTGCTGAGTATTTCAGGACAGTGTGTATACTATGATTCTTTTTAGGTCGCGTCCTAATGCGATGCAAAATATTCCTGTAATAAATATTTTTTTTTAATATTATACAAGAAAGAAAAAAAAGGTCAACAAGAAATTATAGGGCTTTTCAGTTACGTCTTACCATAAGAAACTTCTGTTCATTTTTTCAGGCGGAGGGGGAATGTCACCGCCGAAATAGGCGGCAGAGGCGGCGGAGCTACCGGCGGCGGGGGAATATTGCCGCCAGATCGGGCGGCCCCGCCAGGCAATTTTTCGCCGGAAATTAAATTTTTGGCGCCCAATAATTTCTTGTTGAAGTTTTTTTCGTCCGGAAAATTTATGGAGGGTTTTCCGGCGTGTAAAACTTGGCGGCGGCGTGGTGAGCGGGCGGCGCCGCTCGGGAAAACCCTCCATAAATTTACCAGTTTCGTAGTGTGATGCAGTGGCATCGCATTCTGACCTGACTTGGTTTTCATTAAGATGTGTTGATAAAGATGTGTGGTTCAGTAAATTGTGTTTAATGTGGTGTTCTGTAAGATGGTGTTCTTCGTAAACCCCCAGTTCATTGAAATTCTTGAATTTTTTACTGTTTGTTTACTTTGGGTATTTCTTTGGTTTACATCTTCTTGGCGGCGCCGCTTAGAGCACCGCCATCACATTCTAACTTCATAACAGATCAATGACTTCGTTTAAAAGTATGATTCAAAATTTCATCATTAAAATCATTCATTTAAAACACTGAACAATTTTTGAGTTCAAAATGCTTGAGTTTCAAAATTTCATCATTGAAATCATTCACTTAAAACACTAAACAGTTTCCAAAAATTGAATACTGCAAAAGCACTTGCGGTTTCTGAGTAAGATCACCAAAACACAGAGATCACATCCAACACTAAAAACAGTTGATCATAGGTTGCTTTTTGCCTTGTCCAAATAAGGAATCATAGCATTGAAATAAGACGTACAATTATTAAAAGTAGCACCAAGAAAAGAATGGCCACCTAGAATTACAATGATTATCAGTTATAATCAAGTATAAAAAACTAAACACACAACTAAAGAAAACCATCATCAGAATAGACTTACCGACATTCCTGACTTCGATATTCGGTACGTAAGCAGAAAATCCTCCTCATAACTCCAGATCGTCGGACTAAAGTGACTTGGATCATACCTTGTGACACTAGTTCCCCATGTTTTACTAGTCCTCTCATTACACATCACATACTCTGATTTACCATCAGATTCAAGTGTCGAGTCAACATCCTTGACTTCATACAAATTGTCGACTCCTCTAATGGCAAATCTAGAAACCAGATAAAAAGACAAACGTCTCTGAACACCTCGAGGAGTCTCAATCTTATAATCCAGGTCTGCAAGCAGATCCCTTTGACAGTTGTATGGAATTTCTTGGGCCTTCTTACGCTTTACCCCTACACCATCCTTTCTAGCACTGTCTGCCACTGCCACAAATGCAAGCTTAGCTCTACCAAACAAAGATCTCTCATAATATTAAATGCTTCCACTCTTACCCCAGTCACAACCATCTTTGATTATTGTCTCTTGCGCACGATCCTCCCTACTGCCTTTAACAAACAATTCAAACTGCAAAAAAAAAAAAAAAAAAAAAGAAAAAGAAAAAACTAGCAGTAAAGCAGGCTTGGGGTTGGGAAAAGATGGAGTGAAGGAAAAGAAAATGGAAAAACGGCAACATAAAGAGCAATGGAGGTTTGCCCAAAGTTATTCATCTTGCTTCACATTTTTTGTTACATTTTAGAGGTTCTTTAGACTTTATTTGAGTTGTCCCAGTCTCATATGACTATGTAGGAGTATATAAGTCATGATTGGCAGTGGTACATACACTTTTATGAATGGTTTTGACGTGGATTTGTAGAGATAAACTTTATAGAAAATTTGAATTGCCCAAATGTTTCTACTTCAAATGTTAGATGTATCTTGCCCAGGAGCCCACTCCTATTGCCCTTATACAAGCATAAATGATAACTATCATATCATCATAGTATTAATAAGAAGCTTGCAGCATGATACAAAGCTAGAATCTTATAACTTTGGGCACATAGCAAGTGGACGAGAGAGATTTGAACAAGCAATGCCAAAGGAATTTTGGACCGAATTGAAGAATACATAGGAGAAGAAAAATGTGTGATTGGAAACTGCTTAAGGTTAAATACAAGTTGTGTTGTGTTTTAAAATACTTAAACTTTTGAAAGTGCAATATTTGAAATGAAAGCCTGTGAGAGGGCCTCAAGATTTAAAGCACTAAGATGCTTATATTCTTATATGAAGTGCATCACAAAATGCAACTTTTCCCCATTAAAGGAACTGAAATGGAAGTCTACTAATACATTGCTAAGTCTACTGACATCTCCTGATCATACACGCAAGAGACATGAAGTGGCCTGGACCTCTGAAGTTGTTTATTGACAGAGGTCTAGCCTTTGCATGTAGGAAAGTAGAGGATATATACTAGCTAAGTGACATGAGTGCTTGAATTTGCTGCTTGAAGAGAGAAATAAAGCAATAAAGCAAACTGTTAAATAAATCAAGCAAGAGCATAATATTCAATAGACTTGGTGCATAATATTTGAAAGATGCATATTCAATAGACTTGGTGCATAATATTTGAAAGATGCAAATTGCGTCTGTCTGATTTTCTGAAAAAGAGAATTAGTGTTGGGAGTATGTCAAGTCTACAAAGGGCAAATAACCTTTTCCTCAACAGAAAAAACAGCTGCCCTTATTGCCCACCTTATTGAAGATCGTGTAAAATTTGTTTTAGATAAAGTTTTAAGCAGCTATTGGCTACTATGTTTACTACTTTATGTTCATGATTTACTACTATGTGCAAGTTGATGGGTGATTCCATCATCCTGCAAACACGACGACGTAGTGTTGTATCTCATGTTGGTGATCAGGTGAAACGAGCATAATTTGAAAGTGTCTAAAGATAGACACGGCAGATGCGGGTATCTAAAGTATTTAAGCGTCTAACATATCTAACGATTTTTAAAACACATTACATAGGGCACATAATTTTTTCAATATAAATTTATTAGAGAGTGACTAATTAAAGGGATTCCTCCTGCACAATGCCTCCTCGTGAGTTTACGAATACTCATTAAATGACCAACCTCTTGATTCTTGAATGAACAAATCCCTTGCTCTGCTCAAATCAATTTGGAGCTCACTGCTGGAGCAGGAGACGACAAAAGAAATAGACAACAGGGTGATCTGATGAGTCGATTCTGCTGCATTCTTTCAAACCATGGGGTTGAGATCAATTAATCCTTTGCTTCTTTGTTGCTGTTATTTCTCAAAGAGGGTAATTAATTCTTTGCCCCTGCTTCTTCGCTTCGGCTGCTCTTTCTCAAAGAGGGACATTGATTCTTTGCCTCTTGCTCTTTCTCAGAATCTTTCTCAAACAGGTCCATTTGCAATTTTTTCTAGGGATGGCCATGCACCTAAAGGAGATGGATTACTTTCTGTGTATCTGTAGCGAGAAACTATCAGAGGTGCATGGTTTGGCTAAGTGAGACAACATAAGAATATGGAGTAAACGGCTGAGAATGCTTGCCAAACAGGTTCAGACAAACTCTAATAAGGGGTTACGTGGGTTAATGCGCATAATATAGCCAAGCTTTGGACCATTGAATAACGCTTTCGCCAAAACTAGGGAAGGAAATGAGGGCATCATTTGGAACTATATCAGGGCATAAATAGTGTGCACAATGAGGAGATGTTCACAAAAAAAATACCATAAACATCATCGTCGTGAAAATGTGGATCCAACTAGTCTGTGCCATGGCTGCAATAACAATACCCTGGAGAAAAGAGATGTAAATCAAGCACAAGAATGGCTTAGATATGGGCACCCACCTTCTACATCCTTAATAGGCGAATTGGTTGTACATGCCCTGAAAAATCATCTCATTCCAATCAAAAATAATCACAAGATTCAGTATGTCGTAGGAATGGCTTTGTCACTTGGATCAGTCCTGAGTTTCAGATCCACTAAAGATACACCCCACGTGCGTGCTTCCAAAAGCCTAAGCATCAGGATAGAATCGTGACACTTCATTTTTAGAAAATGCCCAAAGGCCTTTAATTTCTCTATTGCTTAGAAGATTAGAGAAAAAATTTGTATATAAAAATATCAGCCAAACATAGCTGATTATTCTGCACCTACAAACATTTCGTATGCTATAACATACTTAGCTGCTCTGCTCAATTTACTAAGTGTTAGATGTTAGCAAATTTACACGCATACAATAAGAAGAAATGAGGAAATAACCCAGCAGAACAAATGTTGTAAGAAGAGGAAGCACAAGAAAATAATAGTCTCTTGTGTTAGACAATTAATTAATGGTGCAAGTGTGTCATGTACATAATGTACATAGTATAAAAGTAAACATCCATGTAGATGATGTTGACGTGTGGTGGTAGATAGACTTTCTATTTTAAGTCTTGTGAAGATGTATTTTGGCTTAGGGACGTTTTTGAATAAAATAATCTTCTATTTGGTCAGTGCTGATATCTGTGTCTCCTTTTTCTTTCCTCCACTAACTAAAACCACGATTCCGCTATTTTGAACTTATTCCTCATTTCATTTTTTTTTTGGTCGGGTGTTTAACCTATGTTTTGGTC
>JAANSK020280169.1:0-11054 GCA_011763485.2 Isoetes engelmannii
ATTCCGGTTTCTAGGTGACCCGCTCCCGGCTACCGCCGGTCGCGGGACCCCACCTAGAAACCGGAATGTGGTCCCAACTTCGGTTCCCCCATACAATAGCAACATTCTATCTTTTTCTAGCAACCGACAAAAATGTGTTATATCCACGGTCAACAGGCAAAAGATAGTAAACAAAGTGACCTAATGACCAAAAGATTAATAGGTTTGTCTTGGATGCTAGCATATTCCCACCCCCACCATCAAACAATTTGCCCAAGGCCCATCCAGAAAGAAGAATGTCATAGTTGGTCTATTGTATACAAGAAATGTTAACTGCCTTTGCATTCCGGCAAGGGAAACTGCACAGATAGCTGAATTGCAAAGGCACAATTGACCTTGCCGGAATGCAAGGGAAGTCCAACATTTTTGTAACGTGGAAACAACATTATGATGCATTCTGTCCGTCGAATATTAGGTAAACGGCCGGAATGTCAAGTAAACTAGTTGAATGTTAGATAACAAAAAGAAAATGTGACGAAAAAAAATCACAAAATTGCCCTTAACATTTGGAAATTGTGCCACATGCCAAGGTGCCATTGGATGAAGGGCAAAATGCATCGTAGCTTGTTTTTACATGATGGATGATCGGGTTTTAAAAGCCCCTTGAGTAGAATTATTTGCATTGCCCCTAATCCTCGCTATATTGACACAGGTCAATTGTCAGTGGATCCATCATCTATTTCACACCATTTGTTTCACCCGTCTCACCGCATCTCTCCATTTCCCTAGATTATCTTTTAAAATATTCCAACGTCCAATATACCCTATATGTGGTGGTAGGAGCTTTGAATTTATGAAGCATAGAGATTTGTGCTTTGTATTTGCACACCGGATATAGTTTCTTAAATAGTTCTAATTCCATAGTCCTACAATTGAATGAATGGTAGATTTTAATACTACATGCCTTGCAAATCGAAGGACACGTCTACTTTGGGAGGATAAGATTCAAACCTTAATCAAAACTTCTAATAAACTTTTCAATCTCTCAATAAATGGGAACTCCATAACATCTTGGTCTTTGAGTTTCTCAATCTCTCATTTTGTCTCTCGACATCACATTAACTGTAGGATAGGCCAGAACATTCCTTGGTTTTTATATTGACTAATGTAGAATGAGGCTACCTTCTCCCTAACATTCAACTAAGGGCAATGTGCACACTTAAATTTTGTATTGCGAGAGGGGTTTCAAGCATAAGTTGAGCCTATGATTTCCTAATAGCAAGTTTCCTTCTAATAACGCTTCTATATTGACCAATGTAGAAGGGTGCTTTCTTTCTAACATTCCACTCTTAAGCAGAACTCCCAAACAGCAAGTTCCCTTCTAATGATATCATGAGGCCCTCTTGGGGCGAAATTCTTAATAGCCACAATTATGACTTCTATAACTAATGCCCAAGGTTTTGGCATATTTATATATCATTGTGTAGGCTATTTACATATAGCTAACAATCAATACAACAAAGCTTTATCCGAGTAGAAAGAAATGAGAGAAAGTGGCCAGCACTATAACAAAACAGAATCGACATATCAAAGCAAACAAGTTCCTATAAATCTTCCTATTGTTAGGACTAACACAGCAACCACGCACTACAATAAAATTGGTAAAAACCATTAGCATCAAATGACGTCAAAGCATTCTACTTTCCTACAAAAACATCCTTTTCTTTTGAACAAAACAAAAAGAAGGCAATGATCTTCAAGCACCAATGTAATGGATGAAGCAACTTCCTCTTTTAAACTTTTAACCATTTTGTAATGAATGAAGCAACTTACTCTTTTAACTTTCCACCATTTTAAAGGATTCCAATGTTTGGGAGCCTTCCCAAGTTCTTTCTACTACGGTTGCCTTGTAGAGCAATCCATCTGATGCTTCTATCACAATGGCATACTTGAAGCCCCCTACCACCTGAGATTTTGCTTCTACTACCTTTACAAAATAAATTTTTCTCTGCCCCCTTCCCTGCAAATCAATTTTCACTTCTATCAAATGATCTCTTGATCATGCATCCCAAACCAAATAATTAGCATATGATGATCCATAAGTTATAACAGCAGTTATCTTAAATCTAAAGCTCAATCCAAAATCCAGCAACACAAAATCATCCAAACGGACAACCACATTTATTGATATGTAAATTCGAAAATATTAAGGGTAATTAAATACTTGCAACATGTCTAACCTGCAGTTTATACTTTTGAATACTCACAAGTTTGTCTAACCTGCAGTTTATACTTTTAAATACTCACAAGTTTGTTGTTATATTCCTCCACTGCAAATTCGCCAAGCTTTTGTATGGTTTTGCTTGAAGGATCCCTGTATACAAAGCCTCCCGGCATGTTTCTCACCCGCTGGAATGACTGCAATGATCTAAAATGCTCCCATGCCTTCTCCCACACTGTGGCCTCATATATATTACCATTTGAAGTTTGAATAACAAGCTCGTATTTCATACCTGCTACAACTTGCTGCTTTGCTGCCAAGACTGTAGAATACACCAGCTTTACCCCTGTCCCAGCCTGATTGCCACAAAAAAATATCCGCATCAAAACAGAACATCAAGAACTAAAAATTTAATAGGAGTTTCGGATCTTTATCTACAGGCGATAGATCAAGATCAAAACTTCAAAGAAAAATTCCTTGATGTATGACAAATCAAAGATAAATTCTAGGGATGTAAAAATCTAATCAAAATAATTTTAGGTTTTAAAGAATGAAAGCGAAAATAATCTTACAAGATTAGCATTGTATTGAGCGACGGCAAACTGCGCAAGCTCCTGGACATATGAAGATTTAGGATCCACGGCTTGCCAGCCACCGGCGAGAAGCTGGCGATGAAGAGTAGGGCTGCCATGGTAGGGGGCGGCAAAAGAAAGTAGGAGAAGAAGGAAAATCCATGAATTCGAAAGCCAGGGTGTCGCCATAGCCAGAGCTCCGCGAAAGAGCATATGAGGAGGGTTTAAGTACCTATGTTTAAGTATATTCATGAGCAAATAAACAAGGACACGTGTCACAATTTCCTTGACCAGCCATTGCGTTGCTTATTTTTAGTCCATTTTAGAGATACACACAAAATGTGCCATCTATCCTATCATTGCATGCTACTGTTTTTTTTTTTTTGAGGAAAGGGAGCTTTTAAATATTTAATAGGAAAAAGTACATGAAATATGAAGTTTTAGCCAAGAGAAGTTACCTCGATTGGCAATGACTACTTTACTTGTAACTACCAAAGCACAGACCAAAAGAAGCATTTGAGTAAATGCTGTCTCTGGCAAGAAAAATCTACAGACAAGGAAAGACTTGAAATCTAGACCTTCCTCCCTATGATTTAATATGCCGGCAGGAGGAAGGGTATATACATGAACAATATACATTGAAAATCTCAACTTAAACCAGACCAAAATTGTGTAACTGATAAGCAGCTGCATGCCTTTCATGAGCATGCATGCCAAGAGTCCAAAAAAACCAATTCTTCACTGGAAGACTGCACAGAATACAGGTCCATGCAAGTAAGTAGGACATCCACCACAGCAACAGAACAGTATAACATAACCAGATCTCCACATTTTGCTCAGTCGAAATAAGGAGCTGTGTCTTCAGACTGGAACCAGACAAAGTCTTCATCATAGTCACCTATTCCAAGTTCCAAGAGCACAGGAAGCTTCTGCCAGTCAATGAGTGTCCAGACATGAATGTAGGCAGAGATCCAGAGAAAATGGAAGGGGAGAGCACTCAGTGCAGCAGTACCATCTGTCACAAACCTGAACATGTGATAATTGTAGCTAGTCCTAAATGCCCTATCCTGAACTTTAGACATGAAATTGCTAAATGAGAAGAGAAGAATGTTCAGGATATATGCTTGATAACCATGCAACATAACCTTCCTAAAGGAAGAGACAAAACTCTGAAGGTTGGGAGGTGGATTGAACTGCCCCAGAGCTTTCAACTGAACCCAGGCCTCATTATCAGAAATGTCATCAAATTGTGGATGACCATCCATCAAGTCTGTCAATAGATTCAACAAATCTGAAATCAAGAAAGTCATTAGAAGCAATTTGAAAGTGACTCAGCTGGAAGAAATTGAAATGACCGACAAACTTCCCAAGAACCAGCCATTTCCTATCGAAGTTGCCCCCCATTTTAGACTTATGAGACATAGCACAAGCAATTAGCTCAACCATGAAAAGAAATCTCAAAGAATTAGTACTCATATTCTTCTTTCCTATGGTGATAGCATTTCTGTATTTCCAAATACTCCAGATAGCAGTTTGAATAATAGAATTTAGGAAGACGTTATTGCCCTTAAGCAACTGAATGATAGGGCCATTAGGATCAATTCTGAAACCCCTCTGATACAAAAAAACTTGGAGCCAATTCCAGAAGGGAGCAATCTTAGTGCACTGAAAGATGTGGGTGACAGATTCACTAGAGTTCTTGCACATATCACAAGTGGCATCAATAATGATACCAGAATGAGCAAGTCTCTTTGCAAGAAGAGATTTCGAGGGAATAGCCAAATGTAGGGCCATCCAACTGAAAAGCTTGACTTTGGGTTGGCAATAGGTTTTCCAGCAGCCTTTCAAGATTCTAATGAATTCATTGGTGGCAATATGCCAGACATTAGGGATTCTATTGGACTTTTGACCAGAGATACTCTTGTAAGCACTAGAAACCCTGTAACCACTCTTTTTACCTTGAGTCCAATTAAAGGAGTCATCAATATTACAACTCTCCAAACCAGACACACAGGTATTGATATGAGAGAAGCTCATTCTGTCAGTCTGAGTTGAAATACCAAGATTCTGTAACTGATTCCAATTCTTCCATTTATCATGATACCAGAGGTCAGCAAGAATTGAAATACCAGCATTCTCCCATTTCTTATAGGTTTTAGGATGCTGATCGGCCAGGCAGCTGAAGCCATCTTTAGCAAAGACAGGAGACCAAAAGATAGAGAAAGATCCCGAGTCTTGGGTAAGAGACTTGTGCTGAAAAGAAGGTAAAATATGATTCCAAGCTTTAATCAATTTCCTCAACACAATGGAAGTATTTGGTGCAGGATTAAAATTCACAAAAGCCGAGACTGGGAATGAGTGAGGGAAATTTTTCCTCTCCAAAGGAAGGCTTTTAGATAACCAGTACCTAATAAAAGTGCAGGCAGAAGATTGAGTACCACTGATAGTCTTCCAGATAAATTTTGCCCCTAAGGCAGCAGCTTGATCATATAGGTTCTTACATCCTAAGCCACCTTTAGATTTATCAAGGGCCAATTCACTCCAATTAAGATAGTGCATTCCCTTCCAAATAAAGTCTCTGACACATCTTTCAATTAATTTGTAGGATTTAGTGTCAGCTATAAGGACAGAGGAAAAATAGACATGTGTACTAGCAAGAATTGAATTAGCCACAATTATTCTGCCAACAGTAGTTAGGTTTTTGGATATGCCACTAACTTTCTTCTTGATTCTGTTGACAATGTTATCCCATGCCCCTTTGGTAGAATTATTGATTCCAAGAGGGAGACCAAGCAAAGTAATAGTATCACAGTAGTTAACAATATTAATCCCTCTCACATTGATATTTGGGTCTGGATTATCCCACAGAATGGAACTCTTTTCCAAGTTCAAGAGAACTCCTGAAGCAATGCCAAATAACTCTATACATGAGAACAGATTGTCAAGAACCTGATTGTCTGCTTTCACTACTATGAATGTATCATCAGCATACTGAAGAATGGTGAGTTGATCATGAGAATCAGGCATAGTCAAACCAGTAACTTGGCCAGCTTTTTGAAGACAGAACACTAACCTTGCCAAAATCTCAGCAACCGTGAGGAAGAGGTAAGGTGCCAAGGGGCAACCTTGCCTTACACCCTTCTGGATTGGAAAAAAGGCAGTAGGTGATCC
This sequence comes from Isoetes engelmannii, assembly GCA_011763485.2. Lineage (NCBI taxonomy): Eukaryota > Viridiplantae > Streptophyta > Lycopodiopsida > Isoetales > Isoetaceae > Isoetes > Isoetes engelmannii. The sequence continues at coordinate 5,944 of JAANSK020280169.1, forward strand.
ATTAATGGAGATAGAAGAATAGGCGTTAGTGTTGAGTCCAATAATCCTTTGTATAAGATGAGGATGAATACCAAGACAATCCATAGCATGTTCAAGGAAATTCCAATTAATACAATCATATGCTCTTTTGAAGTCTAACTTAAGCAGGAGGCAATTCTGTTTAGAGAGGCGATTCCAGTGAAGAGCTTCATTGGCAGCAACGTAGTTATCAAGAATAAATCTCTTAGGTAAAAAAGCAGATTGGCAGGAAGAGATATTTTTCTGCAAATGGTCCTTGATCCTGTCAGCAATAATCTTAGCTACCAACTTGTAGGTGGTATTAGTAAGAGAAATTGGCCTCCATTCATTAAAAGAGATAGGATTAGACTTCTTGGGAATCAAGGCAATAAGACTAGAGGTATAAGCAGGATGAAGTTCGAGGTGGTGCCAAAAACCTGTCACAAAGAGAATTAAATCTTTCTTGATAGTTTCCCAAAACTCCAAGTAAAATTCTGGAGGCAGACCATCTGGACCAGGGGTCTTCCCATACTTCATTTTTGCAAGAGCTCTATAAATTTCATGTTCACTAGGACAAGCAAGAACACTATCACTCATGGTTTGTGAATGCTCAATTGAGCTGAATATCTGAAATTGGGCATCAACCATTTCCTGGCTTTCCATATCAGTTCTAAAAAGATTTTTGTATTTATCAGAAAGGAAATCCCTAATAGAATTATCATCCTGAATAATATTCCCATTGTCATCTTTAATCTGTGTAATGGCATTATTAAGTAACCTTTGTTTGGCCTTTTTGAAAAAGAAGGAAGAAGAGGAGTTATCCATTTCTTTAGCATAGGTAATCTTAGCCTTAAGAGCAAGCCCCCTGGCTTGATATTCCTCTATTTGTTTGATTTGAATCTCAAGAACATTCTCTTCTTCGTGAAGATGTAGGCAGTTAGGATTAATATCAATCTGCTGTCTGCAAGCTTTGATTCTATCATAAAGCTGATTTTTCCTAGCATCCCTTTCAAGCTTGATTTTTTTCTCCCATTGTTTAATCCATATTTTGCACTTTTTCAACTTATCATAAAACTTAGTCATGGATTGGTGAGAATTGAGCTGAGGTAGATTCTGATAAAACAACTTGAAATCCTCACAGAACTTAGAGTTATTGAGTAGAGAGACATTAAGTTTGAAACTCGTTTTCCTAGCACAGCTATGTATGGAACAATCCTTAAAGTCCAGAATTATCGGTTGATGATCCGAGAGGGTTGCACCAACATCCCCAGTCACTATGCAATTATCCAGAAAGGAAGAGCTGGAAATATAAACTCTATCCAAATTACATAAGGTCCTGTCATCACCTTTCCTTTTATTGGACCAAGAGAACCTCATGTTAGAGCAAGGGATATGGAAAAACATATTTGTTGCTAACATCTCATTCCAACTATTTCTTTCAGCAGAAGTCATGTTAATGTGTCTCCCAAGTTTCATATCCCACTGGGGGGTGTTGTTAAAGTCCCCAGCCATAATCCATTCAGAGATAGGGAGATTAGAAATGGTATGGCAGATGTTTTGCCAGAGAAAGTTTCTTTCCTGAGGATCAGTGCTCGCATAAATGTTAATGATCCCAATTTGAGTATCATTATATTCCCAAATTATGTACTGCCAGCTAGAATTACAGCTATTGAAGGAGGCCACAATCCTCATATTGAACCAGATCATGGCTAGACCTCCTTTGGTTCCACTAGCAGGGATAACTATAGAGTTTGCTCCACTCCTAATCCAGGAAGCAAGATTATTGGCCTCAAAGAGGGGGAGGTGATGCTCCTGAATCATAATAAGGTCAGCTTTGTATTCTCTAATGGAAGCAACAAATCTCTTCCTTTTGGTAGGGCCCTTAATTCCCCTGAGGTTCCAAGAGACAATCTTCATGAGAGAGGAATGGAATTGTTGAGAGGTTCAATAGAGCCATCTCCTTTGCTCCTAGTGTACTTAGCAGGACCATTATAGTTATCCGAGTTTAAACCACCAACAGGCATTCTATTCTGATTCAGAGGTTGAAGGACTTTGGCAGAATTTCCTTTGATCCTAGCTTTCTTTTTCCATTTGACCTTGGACTTAGAAGGAGTAGAGTAATCATCCTCTGAGGAGGAGACATCATAGGACATAGTCTCAGATTGAGTAAAGAGATGAGTATCATTCCTAACAGTGTTATCCTTGTCATTACTCTCAGGCTCATTATAAGAGATATACTGGTTCTCTGGAGCAGATATGGAAATACAGCCTCTATCATTCATAGCAGAATTTGACTGAGTACTAACCTGATTGAGAGCTTCTTCAAAGAGCAGTTGGGCCAATTCCTTATCTGCCAGACCCCAGCAACCTGAAAGAATACTTTCTTCTTTTTGTTTTTTCTTGTTTTTATTTTTCTTTTCATGAATGTAGTACTGAACTAAGGCATCATCAAACATACTTTCCACTAACTTATACGAGCTACTATTAACATCATATATCAGCTTTGTGACAGAGGTACTCAATGAGGGGGCAATTTCAGTCAAGCTATCAGAAGTGGGATTTTGACAGTCCAAAGGAGAAGTTAGAGGCCGAGAAGGGTGATGGCATGGTAGGGCAGTAGTGATGGCATTAGTCTGGGCAAATTGGTGACAGACATCATCCTGAGCTCCTAACTCCTTCATCATCTGTGCTGGCATTTCTTCTGGTAAGAGTGAGCTATCCTTTTGATTTCCTTCAATGTTGTCTTGAACCTTTTCTTGTGTTTGTTGATCAGACTTCTCAAAGTTGACATCTAGCTGTTGTTGAGAAGATTCTTCATTTTGTTCCCTGGTAGATAAGCTCTTGACTCTTTCAGTTACTTTGTCCACATGATAAGATTCTAGATCCTGACATCCATGAACTGGCATTGCTTTGGTAGATAAATCAACAGATTCAGAGTTAGTACTTTTTCCTATTAAATCTTTAAAAATTTTACTCCTTTTCGACAAAAGGGAATCACAGTCTTCATCTGAACATTCCTGTAACACATGAAAGGGATTTTCATCCCCATAATCTTCAAGAGGATCACTCAACTCTTGATCTTCTATATCTATAGGGGCTGAGTGTATAGTTGCCGGCTGTGTTCCAGATTGAGATTCCTGAATAGAGAATTTTTGACTGTCTGATGCTTGAATATACAGTTTAGTAGGGGGACTGTGTTTGTTGAATTCAGCAACTTGATTCTTCTCTCCAAATGAGACTCCCTTCTTTTTGGAACTACTTAAATCTTGTTCTCTCTCGTGAAAGGCAGGTTGAATGTTCTCTTTATCTGCATCATGAATCTTTCTGCACCTTTGCATTAAACTCCATCATAGTTCTGTCTCCGACCAGGCAATGCAGATTCCATTTAAATTAGGGGGGAGTAAATCTTCACCGTAATTAAGTCTGTATCCCAATTACAATGTACTCTAAAAGTGGCAGTTGCTGACGTATTCCTATCACCAGTGAACTCAAGAATCCAAGATTCTAGCAATTGCACTTCAAATTCTTCGCAGATTGGAATGAATGAATACTCCTCTGTGAACAATTGATCTGGGAAGAACCTGTTGAGTATGAAATTATCCCACAATTCCGTTGAAGAGCCAACCAAAAAACCACATGTCAATCGATCTCCCTGCTTAAGAATTGCAAAAAATCTATTCCCCATATGAAGCAAAGAAACCCTAGATCATGAAATGTAGGCCTTCTACACGGCCTACACGAATTACACACCAAATTCCCCTTCGAATTGATCAAAAACTGCTCTGTTTCCAAATTTTCCTGAAAGGTTTTGCCAAGAAGCCCAAAATAACCATAATAACAACTTTTTCAAGAAAAAAGGCGCCCGGACCGTCGTCTCCCCTCCCGAACCTCTAAAAATCTTAAATCACCCCCATGCTACTGTTGTAAAGGTATTATCTATAATTCAAAAAAAAAAGGGGGAAAGAAAAGGGTTTATTGTACTTTGGAAGAGGCATGTCTCCTATGCATTACCAAAGCTTTGTTGTTTCGCCGCGTTCACATCAGCACGGGTTCTTGGCAAACTTTTTAGGGCTCATCCTAAAATTTCCTATAGCCAGTCAAATATTTTGTTAGGGGAAATGTTCACTTGCAGGCCATTACGCGGGGTAAGGCCACCTGGCGAGCCCTGCGTAATGGCCTGCACGCGAACATTTCCCCTCGAAATATTAGGGCATGTCATATTTCGCACGTGGCACCTTTTCAAGGTGTTTATGCGATGACAAGTGGCACTAGCATCCTGCCATGTGGGACAGAAAAGTTATAGGATGTAACAAGTGTGATAATATGGAGAAATGTGGCCTGCCCTAATATTTCGTGTTTATAGCCGGAACTTTCTAATACCTAGCATAATGCGTAGAGTCTAAGCAAAGACTTCTATAATAACCTTTAGTTTCTATGGTAGCATTGTTTCTGCTTAAGAAGGTGAGGAAATTACTCAAAGTCAAAAAGATGCCCAATGTATCGAAATACATTTTAATGCATTTTTTTTCCTAAGCCATTCTTTGAGCAACGGCACTACTAGCAAGCTACTCAATGTATTACGAGATAAGGAAGGCATTATTCAGGCTGTTATCCAGCATATTCATGAACAATAGCAACATTGCGGGGTTGTAGGCCGTTAAGTCCGAAGGCCCAGGTATAGTTAACATCCGGAGAAATCACAAAACTTAGAGGTTGGAGGAGCAACTCTTTTTTTGTCATTTTTAAAATAATAGAAAATGGTTTTCAACCTTATGTTCTCACACATTAATTGCCTCCTATACCTGCCAATGAAGGAAAGCTTTAGCATGATGTTTATATTGCAGGAACCAATGCCATCAATCCCACAAGAGTAATCACCACTGCATCTACCACTAAGTTGCGTATTCCCCTCTGATAGCCGTAAATGCTGGACAAATTTGGAGTGTTGTCATTCATCATCTAGAGTCCTTAGCTAACAACACTAACAAATTCTAGACTTTCTTTGTTCTCTGCAACTGCCTGCTTTGCATACCCTATAAATGCACGAATTCATTAATTTGAGAAATCCAAGCTCTTTTGAGAATTTTGAGCTAGCTAGCTGGACTCCCATGCTT
>JAANSK020280180.1:0-11053 GCA_011763485.2 Isoetes engelmannii
ACGATGGAGGAAGGGGAGGCTCCAGTGTGAGCTGCTTATAACAGGTCTGAACGAACTGCTTTCCCCAAGGAATATCCGCTGAAAGCTTCCATACACTCTCATTCCCTAAGTTAGGCCGCAAGGGAATACTATCTGCTACCTCTTCCCTTTCTCTGCTATTATAGACATGCATAAGTTAAACCACTCACGTCTAGCAATCGCATAATATTTCAATACCCAACATTACCCCATGTGGTTATGCATTTCCTTACACTCCACAATAAGCGTAGTTTGGTGGTAGCTCACCAAAACCTAACACGGTGATCCCTCCTCTTCTCTTTATTTTATTTTGTAATTTATCTTCATCTCAATCTGTAATTATAGTACATCAAGCCAAAGAGGAAGGAAGAGTCCGCTAAGACTGGTTGGAAATGAAGCTTTTTGGTTTCATTCTGTATCTAAAAAACGTACTTAATACAAATTGAGGATCAACTATCTCAAACAATTATATACTTAAATGCATAGATTATACTTATTTATGCTTTTTCTTATTATGCTTTTTTTCAATAGAGATTTAAGATCATCTATTGTCCGAATTTGTGAGTCACAATGGCACACATCATCTTAGCTCTGAAATTCTTTCTTTTCAATAAAGAACATGCTACTTGAATCAAAATGATTGCTTTTGTGTCAAAGTTATGCCATATTATGGTTTTTTATAGAGAAATGAATCTCCTAACTACACATTATTTAATTTGCAACGCAAAAGAGTACTTGCGTAGGGTGCATTGAATGCAGAATTTGGCACTTACTTTTTCTTCTGCATATAGCGGAAAAGAATTCCTTACATGCTCCTACCAATTCCAACAGGGCCATTGTAAGATAATGTATAGTTAAAAGGTATTGCTCTATTATGTTAACTAAAGCCTTTTGCCAGGCCATAGAGTTGCTATTGAAGGGGTCCAAACTTCTCAATGTCTAAATATCAAATAATTCACTATGAACTTCTTCCAAGCATGGTAATTAGTATTAATGGCTTTCTTTTATTTTCAACAACAAAAAAGATGGGCGAGAAAACAAATTCGTCACCAAACGAAACATCCACCAAAAAAGTTGAATCTTGAATTCTGTCGCTAAAAAGATCTTAGAAAATACGAATCTCACACCAGATTTCACTGGAAAATCTGAATCCCTCTCCAAAAACACTTCCTCCGGGCCAGAAAGCAAGAAATTCTTCAATGCTACAAATGAGATTTTCCACCACCAAATTTCAGCCAAAGAACTCCTAGAAAAGATGGCTAATCCAATTTAGACGTCTCCAATAGATTCTTCTATTTTTCCCTTAAGAAAGCATCTGATACCATGATAGAAAAATCCAGCAAGATCGGCTCAAAGGATAGAAAGAACAAGGACAATTCTATAGAGAACTTCAATGGAAAATACAACTTCGATGGGAAAATACAATATCTGATTCTCAGCATCATAACAGTATATAACGTGCAATGAATATATATACAACCGGTGAGACTAAGTATAGTAACCTACGGTTAAGCACCGCATATAATTACAACACTAATTAAGGGTCGGTGCTCAGTGTTGTTAGAGTACTAACTTTTGGACATTTCAACACCTGTGTGCTAAGTGTTGAACCACTGTTGTTTCAGTATATTATGCTTAGTCAGCATATTTACATTCCAACAAGAATATATATGTTGCAAAACTACACATCGTCAAAACAACCTACTAATTCTTTTCGCGTACATTGGAATGGATGGGTTTTAATTGCAAGCATTAGGACTGATAGCAGCATTTATGGTCTTCACAAAAAGACTTCATACACAATGGGAAGAAGTTGATAAATGCCTTAGACAATCCATAAAGGAGATTGTATTTAGACGAGGAGTTAGTGACATTAAATGATGTGTGGCATGTTTTTTATTTGTTTTTTTTGGAGAATATGGAATACATGCAAGATATATTGAAAGGAAAGATAAACAAATTTGATGAGTTGTCCAAAGAATCGCAACTAGAAAAGTTCAAGTTTGTTTAAGAAATTGAAAAGTGACATAGATGCTCGACAAATTCGAACTTTGGGAACTGAAACATCTCTTTGCATAGTATTACTACACATTGATATATTCTTGTCACCCCACATCAATTTAAGGTCACGGATCGGGACAAAAAGGCTTGTAAAGGTTGGAGGAAAAGTAGGGAGTCTATTGATTTGGCAAATCGTTCATCTTATCATGTGGAGGTAAATTTAGCTTGGTATAATGAGCACAAGGATAAGAAGTCTACATGGTTTTCCTGCGACTTGTGAGATCTTCAACAAATATCTTTGGACTCAATTATGTCACTTGCATGCTTAGAATATATGATAGAACCCAATTTGACGATTTTGACAAAGAGCAACAAAAAGGTTTGTATTCTCTAATTGGGTTGATTTTAGGACATTATTAGATTTTGATACCTTGCATTTGTCTTTGCATAAAAGAAAGAGAGACAGAAGATTACTTGAAACTCATCACGAATTTGCTTGTATAGTAAATGGGCTTCCTTTGCAATAGCAGTTTTTTGCCTAGTGATGGACTTTTTAGCCTTATTGCTCGCCTGCAGGTATAGAAGTGTTGAACTGAACAACAGTATGAATCTGCTGCAAAACTGAAAATTTGCCAAGCTACTGAAACTTTTTTGTGAAAGTGCCAATGACTCTGGTTGACGAGCTTTTTTGTTAATACAAGTTCCAAGTTATTAGATATATATTGCATAACTGGCTGGATCTAGCTATAACTTTGCTTGTCTATTTTCATTTTCATAGTTCCTTTCCAAAGCCATATACTTGCAGCTACAACAAGTTAAACTACATTTGGTGTTGGAGCACATAGAAATGCTAAACAGGTTGGCGTTTTCCTAGTTCTTTGCTTGGTTCAGTTTACATGTCGAAATATTTACTAGTTCACAAGGTTATTGTTCATATATTTAAAGCACTACTTATCGCTAAAATGGGTTCGAATGAAAATCGACCAATTACAAAATCATAAACAGAAGGTCATGGTGGATAACAAATACTCTATTGAAAATGTTAATGTGCATATTCAAGAACTTAGGTTTAAAAGTTTTGACTTTGAGATAATGGAACCATTAGAAACAAAGGCCAAAATAAGTCTTCTAGTTTTTATGGCTTCAAAATTCCGGAAAGGGACGAACATGTGTTCTAATAACAAGGGGTTCCAGGGGGATTTAATATGGATATATAAATGACCATGCCCAAAACCATAGGCCATATTTCTAAAACAATTAAATAGGTTGTTATAAAAAAAAGTAAAGATTTAATAATAAGAATAATCACATTAGCCTGTTGATATCTTGGTCAAAGCATTTTTATTAAGACATTGAATTCTTTTGGTCGAGATTCGAGTCCTCGTATTTCAGATTTTAAAATCTTAGGCGAACCCGTATTTTATACTTCAAAATCATAATTGATCATAATCGAAACGAGAGGCGCCTAGAGGCCCCAACATACGATTTTGGTCGATGTTCAAGTCCTCGTATTTCAGATTTTAAAATCTTAGGCGAACCCGTATTTTATATTTCAAAATCATAGGCACCCCCAATCATAATTGACCATAATCAAAACGAGAGGCGCCCAGAGGCCCCAACATACGATTTGGGACGTAGGATCGATGGATCCGACGACTGAGATAGTCCAAGGTGCACCTCATTTAGAATATGTAGAAACGTTTGGGGGCAGTCGCTTCTAACCCTGCAATTGAAACCAATCGATCTTCATCTACTGTAATTATGGAAATTCGATGTGATGATTTGAGCTCATTACATTAAGGTCACCAATATGCAAGGATATTCTGAAATGATATATAGAAGTTTTTCGAAATGGGTGCTACAGTGAAATAGAATTAATAACTGAATGTTAAGGAAATACAAGACGAAAAATTGAAGTAATAAGCTAAAGCACTGAATATTAAATGAAATACAAGAGGAGAAATCCAATTAGTATCAATTTGCATCTACAACCGTCAGGCATGCGTGAAGATAAGTTGGATCTCCACCGCTAGGAGGTTCTGGATCGGTTACTGCCAGCAGATCATACTCTGCTTATGGATGTTTGGAATAAGTTCATTATCAGTGGTATCTCAATCCACGTAGAGGGACAGGTCATGTATCAAATGATCATCATGTTTTACACCACGATTTTGAGGGGATTTTCATAGCCACCATCAGCAGCTGTTGGAAAAGCAGTAATAGAGTGGACGCAATGGTACGAACGGATGACCTACAATCCCTCACAGGGCCGGTGGTAGAATCGCAGGTGGCTTTTGATGCACCAATGCAGGAGGTGGATCAGGACCCCTTGCAGGGACCAGTCCCAGGTGATCCAGGGCAAGACATAAGTCTGAATGTGAGGTTGTTTGGGATACCAGAGGGAGCTACTGTCTTGGACGTGGATGTAGCCACATAATTCTTCACGACCACCATGCAGATCCGAAAATCAGATATTTTTATAGCTCAGAGAGTGGGAGCACGGAGACCAGACCGTCCCCGCCATATCCTTGTGCAATTTCGTACATTACAGGACCGGTTATATGTTCTCCAACATTGCAACCATCTGAAAAGGCACTCACTTCTCCATACATGAAGATCTTTCCCAGATACAGTTGACCAGGAGATATGAGGAACTCTATAAAGTCCGAGAGGCACGATCGCAGAACAAATGGGCAGTGTATAGAGGGGGAGTTGCCATTATTCGAGATCTTTGGCTATCAAACCCCTGGCTTGGCTATACTTGGTTCCTCTTTCATGTTTAGATGACGTTCTTTTCTTTTCTTCTATTATATTTGTAAAAATTAAGCTTGATATATATGTTTGGTGGGGGAGCTTGTCCCCAACTCTCATTCGGGCTTAGTGCCCTGTGCATGTATCGTCTCATAACCCAATTGGGTTCCCGTGGACGTAAAAAACTCTTCTTCTTCTTCTTAAAATTAACTTAATAGATTTCTATTTGATTGATTATATATACACAAGGAGAAATGTCACTTAAAAAAAGATAATATAGGCCTTTTAGCAAACATAAAAAAATTGTTCAATTGTGTTCAATAGAGAAAGATTTTGTCATTGTGTAAATCACTATTTCTTATAAGCATTGGATGTTATTAGTAGACCGATTGTACTATTTCCATAATCAACCTATTTTTTGCAGAGCTTCGCGTAGAGGGCCTATATGGTACATAGAAATAATAAGTTTTTAACTATACGGAGCAATAAATTTGCCTCTACAATCCCTCCATTAGGAGGGTTAGCATAAATTATGGTCATTGAATATATATTATGAGCATTGCTTAAATTATGGGAATAAGAGACATGAAAATATGGAAGGGGGTGCTTAAATTGTGGGCATAAGGGACCTGTAAATATGGTGTAGAGTGCTTACAGTATGCAAATAAGAGATGTATAATACAGTGGGGGGTGCAATTATTGCAAAAAAACAAGGTCGTATGAGAGGAGATTTTTTCAGTAAAGAGTTGTATGGTCTCTTAGAATGTCGTGAGCTTGCTGCAGTAGTGGCAGCCTCATCGTCTACAACAAAAGCCTCTTCTCTTTATACATCCTCATTCTCTTCATGGTCATCATGTGCATCGCTTCTTCAAGATCAATTTGCATTGGTTGAGTGATACCATTATTAGCGCTATAAGGTACACCAAGATGCTTTGGACTCTTGGGAAAAGGGCGTCACTCATAAAGACGCCAATTGTTTGCAGATGCTCATGTTTGAGAGATTTGCTCTATCACTTTCTTATATCTTGCTTTTAGCTTTTTTATTTTTGCTCTTAACTGCTTCCAACTCAAATCTAATCCATATGTTCTTTGTAAGTCATTGGTAATCTTCAGCCATTGCTTTGAAGACTGAAAAATTCTATCATTGACAAGAAAAAATTACTGTAAAGCTTCACAAGCACAATTTCTTTGTAACTATCCCAATGTCTTTGAGCCTTCATTGATGTAAAACCTTTATTAAGCTGCCCTCGATGATCAATCACGTGCAAATCCTTCTTCAAACTACACTTTATTTACATTATAGAACTAATCTCAAACTTAAGAAGAATATAATAGAATAGATTTGATTTTTTATCGTCCACGTAGACCAATTGGCCTATGGAACCTAAATAAAGAGAGCAACAAGCGTATTACTGTCAGGATTAAAAAAACCCCGCCCCAAAGGGTTTTTGAGGGAAAAACCTTGGCAGTAATAAGTATGCTGGTATACTGTACAATAATGTAGTGCAATTCAATACCGCACTGGAGGCCAAAACTAAATCTGTGTATCCATGATCTCTTGAAGATATGAGCCCAGGAAGCTCACAGGGGCCATGTTCAATAGCTCATGCAACGGCCGGTTAGACACAATAAACTGAACATATCATGCTTGGATATGATCGAATGGTGGATAGGTGTGAAATTCAATAACAGATCCTCAATAGCTCTTTGCTGGCAACACTAACAGATCCTGTCTTCGCGTGCCTCCCGGGTCCATCGCCATATCTCACTGCAGAGGCGATGTGCACTCGTGTGGATGAAAGCTATCTGTCTGCACCTCTTCCTAGGCAAATGAGTACACAAGTAGTGTTGTGGGCTCCGTGTGAGCATGGGATTGACCTGCTGCCGATAGTGTGCCAGCTTGACGTGTGTCAGGGCATCTGCATCCCAGATTTTGCTAAGGTAGCAAAATTGACCGTGGTTCTTCTATATTCATACCTGCACACATTTGTGTGCCTGTACATCCTACTAGGGGCACCATTGAGCTTGCTTGTCCTTCTAGCAGGCTTTGAGGCGTTGTGGGCCCATTGCTACAGCTAAAGCAAGATTGGAGAAACATGCATCCCCCATACCAACTAGCTTCTGAAAGTAAATAATATGATGGCCCAGTGGGGCGCTCTGAAGGGATAAGGAGTAGGATCTGATATGACACTATGTACTACACCCCAAGTGTTCGTTCCAAGAAGGCCTTCTGTACCTATTCCAGGCCATTCCAGGTAGCGAGAGATTTCACCAGACCCCACACCTCCACCCGTATAAGAGAACAGGCTCGACTAAGGCCATGAACAGGTGTGCCTGATGACCCCAAGTATATAGCTTTGTCTCGTGACCAAAACACGATTCTCAAATATTTGTAGGTTGGAGCTACCCCCACATTCTGTCCCTGGTAAGTGAGGGAGGAAGATGGCTGATAGAAGGATGAAACTAGTAGCACACTAGTTTTGGCCAAGTTAACTCGCATGTCCGTGAATCGACTGAAAGTGTCTAGAGCATCCAGGTGACATTGCATGTCTTCTAGGGTGTGGACTAAGAGGTCTACATCATCAGCGTAATGATTTGCTGAACTATGTGATGCATGAAAGTTGCCTCCCCCCCCCTCCCCCGTGGGGGTGTTGAACCACAAGTGGTTCAACGTGTTTTTGTAGATCATTGGAGTATATTTGGGAAATATTGTAGGCCGTTAACATATTTTGTGGCATATTATAACGGCCAGGATGGATTAAGTGGTGGAAGTGTATGGTTAGGATGAAGTGGCGAAATGGAAGGGGATGATGAAGAGGTGGAATAATGGTTGGTTAAAATTTATTTTGGAAAAAATTAAATGTGTTGAGGAAATACTATCTCCTCCTCTTTCCTTCACGATTCTTCAAGGTGCATGGTGGCAATGCACTAGTGAGGTGGGTGGCAGCCTCCTCACAGCTTATGTTGAAGGCCATTGCAAGAGCATTTGTATTTCTTCATTATCCTCTTATAAAGATTTGATTTTGTTTGTTCATTATTTGCATAGTTTATGCTTTGAAAATCTGGATTTCTGCAAGATAATTTGCGATGTTTGTATGGGAAAATCATTCAAACTTATCTCTTCTTTGCTTTCTAAGGCCATTTGTTGCGGAGTGGGGAAATCCGACAAAAGGATGGAGGTCCTACAGGGATATGATTTTTCCCCGGGATTAGTTTGGTGCTACAGATTTAGTTGGGGCTAGAGATTGCAACAATCTAACATTCAAGAGGATCTCCAGATATGCGAGCAACTGCAACTACAAAAATAGATTGGTTTTACCTATTTTTTAAGCGTGGGCAAATATTGAAGATGCCTTGCACATTATTGAGCAGTGCTATTTGTGTATTGAGCAACGCTATTTGTGTAAGCAGAATTTATTCTTGTGTGGGAGATATGTCACCACTCTGTTTGCATGCTGAGCTAGAAGAGAGCAAATACAGGGAAGCATCCAAGGCAAACCAAGACGAAGATGCAAAGAAATGGTTTAATCAGTTTATCTACCCCTGTAAATCCTTTGTTAGTCATTTTTTTGCTTGTTTCTGCGCTGCCTCTTTCTGTCATTTGGCTCCAGACACTGCCAAATCCGACGAAGGCCTTGCCGATTGTGATAAAATTGCCATTCCCTTTATGGTTTTTGCTGCTGCCATTTTGCCTTCCTGATCAAGCTTAACTAAGCACTGATTTTGCTTATACCTATGCTAGAATTGGGAACAGCTTGCAGCCAATCTAGATAAGGGAAAGGCCCCCTAGCTTGTTTTCTGCCCCGGAAAGTGGGCCGATGTGAGGAGCGCGGAAGCCTGCTTGACCGGGCAGGAAATAGGCCAAAGGGCCTTTGCCCTAACGTAAACAACACTTATGTGTCATCCTTGCCCTCACGTCCAATAATATATCAACACTTGTCACTTTTTATTTTCAGGAATGTACAATAAATCTACTTACATTCTATTTTTACTTACATTCTTCTTTTACTTACATTCTATTTTTACTTACATTCTGATCATGCAGGATGACACATCAGTGTTAAAACTGAGATTTGCAAGTGTCACGTGGTTTTAGAGTTTGTTGATACTTGAGCCAAGGGAGTTTGATGGCAAGTAATCACCAGGTAATTAGACAACAATCTGGCAAAAAGAAGCTATGAAAGTAAGCTTACAGACCTTGTCTTTGTTTATGTTTCTAACACTTGGCCTCCGCACATCAGTAATCACTATTTGTTCAGGGACCCAGCAGGGCCACCAATTTGTGCACGAATTTCTAGTGGTAATTGGTATGAGCCAGTTAAAGCCATTAGGAACTTCTCAAAACACAGATGGCACACAATTCAGCAACAAGCAACGTGGTCAAGCAGACTCCTGCCTTCTTTGCCCTTTATGAGAGACAAAGTGGTACTTCTTAAACCTTTCACAAAAAAATGACAAGTTTAGGTGGGTCATGTTAGTCAAGCAAAAGATTTAACCTACAAAGGTTCCTTGAATGATAAGAACTCAACAAACATACCTTTGAGAATCCAAAATCTCTCCTTTGTTGCACTCCAATGCATGCTTAAAACTCTAAAATCCTTGTTTGCGTTTGAAGAAACTAAAATTTAGCAATTGATAACTCTCGAATGTTTCCTTGATGGCTAAAACTAAAACATCTAAGAATCTGAAATCTTGGCCATGGTGCCTGCATTGCTTACATTTGAAATAAGTAGGTTTTGCAAGGGGGAGACAAAATTTCAAAGAAATTAACCTGTTCTTCATTCTCAACAGCTGAGCCAACCTGTTTGAATGCAGAAAGAAATGACCTCTTCATGCCACTTTGTTAAATTCTCTCTCTCGTTCTCCAAATTTTGGAACTGATGTTAAAGTTTGTTAACAAATGGTTAACAAATGAAAGCCCCCTCGTCTCTCATATAAAAATAGCATATGGACACTATACACAGGGGTGTGACAAAACGTTACATGTGGCCACACCTACTATAATACAAGGGATTTGCATAAGTGAATCCCCTCGTGAGGGTAAATCTGGGGAGCCAATAATATATAAAAGATAGCCTATAAAAATACAATGGGCAACACCATTAAAAATACTATGTAGAACTAATGCCAACACATGGGCAACTCAAGTGTATGCTTAAGATACCCATGGAATATGGTAGCATAATGTGTGCACCGAACCATTTTGCCATACAGATTCAGAAGTTTATGAATATTTTGTTGGTTGAAAGGTCAGATATATTATATGACTATTACAAGTTACATAGGCTAAACGAGTGATATCATAGACCTACATAGCATAATGGCCTATACAGAGAAAACCACTCAACTATTCAATTAAACCTTTACAATTGGAATAAGAAGGTTTTCGCAGATCTGGGACCCCACTCTTCTTTTTCAAATGCTACACGATGATGTTGTATCTTCAAGGATGGCCATAAGATAGACGGATGCCTATATTCTTGAGGGAATAGAAATTTCCCCCGTCTCTTCCACACTAACAATACAACCATCCTCTATGCAAATTGATTGCAACTTTCTTTCTATGCTGCCAAGATGTTGGATTAAGCCTAACAACAACTCTTTCTCCGATAGAGATGTCTCAGACACTTCCCTCAGCTTATTCCAAAGAGGAGGACTTACCATCAGATTCGAATTTTGCTCTTGAGGAGGATTCTACATGCTGGGAATAGCCAATCTTCATTAAAAAGATGCAAGAGAGAGGCCGAATATGGGACAAAACATATTAGAAGAAGGGTGAATGATTCTGTGAATCACATACTAAATCAAGCTTCTAGATTGAATCCAAAATAGCAAAAAACTTTTGCTGGAAAATTGCTCTAGGATAGTAGATTGGACTTTTTATTTGGCCCTGTTGTTGAAAGGCCTAAAGAGGCTATTGTGAAGAGAGATTTATTTGAAAACCTTAGGATGGCCTCCAAGAAGTGAAATGTGCTAATAGCAATGACAAGCTTGCTGTTAAACACATTGTTCTTTCCATGGTAGTTGGAAAGGAAGGAGTATTACAACAGACCTCACTGGCAGCCAGACTCCTCAAATTGCATCCTAGAAATATGAAGCTAGCAGCAGAAAGAAGGAAAAAAAATGTTATTGTGTGGAGCAAATCTGTGGGCATTAGTAGGACGAAAGCCAAGAAAAAATGCCATAGATCAGGCTATGAAGGACATAGTTGCTCAGTTCTGGTTAGATAATACAAAAGTATCACCAAAGGTAAGAGATGTCATGAAGAAGAGGACTGAACCAA
>JAANSK020280191.1:0-11052 GCA_011763485.2 Isoetes engelmannii
TTTATGGTGATTGGGAAGCGTAATGACATATGGATGCTGCTTTGAAAGAAGTGACAAGTGAAAAACTATGCTGTAATTCTCGCCCTGGGGTTAGGGCACGGTAGAAGGCACCCATACCCTATTTTTATAGCATTTTGGTATATCATGTTTTTATGTGAAGCCCGAGGGATTCACCTTTATAATAGTCGTATACGTCATTTGCATCCTGAAGTTGGACAAAACCACCCTTATAAGGATCCATACCAAGGAAAACCCTCCCTTATAAGATTCTATATTTTCTTAAACTTTATATCCCTTCCTTAGATTTGCCCATGACTTTTCTTAACTATGGTAACCTTATAGCACTTACAGTCTCAACTTCTATATCCATGTATAGCCCTTCCCTTAAAATCTACAATTTCAAAAGTAGAGAAACTTATATAGAGCCTTACATATGCGTACGACAATACATAGTATAAAACCCCCTCCCGACCACTCACATGTCTTTTAAGGTTCAATGATGTGAATTCACCTTTATGTGAAGCATACACCATGTAATCATAGATTACCTATATAAAATAGATAAATCGGCAATTATAGATTATCTATACAATATAGACTAGTAAAGTGTGCTTGGCATTGCTGTGCTAACGTCCTGGGTTATATTTTTACTCGGCCTTTAACGTCCATACATGTACTTTCGACAACAACACAGGTTTATGCTTGCAAGAATGGATATTATTTGCTTTCACGATTATTTTTGTTGTTGAAATTGTCTAATGACAGTATCATATATGTTTAACTTTGTGTTTAAAGGATGGATTGTAATAGAGAATACAATGCAAAAAACACAGAGAAATTGGAAGCAGAGATCTTTAAGCCCTAGATTCACATTAAGAGAAGTTCTTTGTATACAATATTTGTTGTATATCTTGATCTATCAACATCTGCAGAAGCATCTCCATGCTATCTTCTTGAAACCTCTTCTATCATTAGGGCGTTCTCTAGGACCGACAGTAGTGTTGTAATCCAACCTCAAAGCTGTATGCTTTGCCACCCTTCTGCATTGCAAGCGTCTCCTTTTCTCACTAATACTTTCGTAAGGAGGCGTCCTGTATGATGGATTGGTCGCTACTGTAGGTGGTGTTATTTGGTGGGATGTTACAATGAGCCCGCTTGTGGTGGTGTGCTAAACTCACCTGTGTTCATGTCTGTAGATACCATCAATTGATCACAGGTTATCTGTCCTGCTCTGGAATGATGATATTCCTCTATTGTGGAAAATAAACACGCTCTGATTTCATTAACATCTGATGCGATGAACTGTGAACTCTCCCTATGCACAACAGATCCTTCTCCAATACCATTCAAATGCTGGCATCTTGCTATCTATATCTCCATCTCATTGGTTGGACTCTGCATTGGTTCTGCAAGTACAATCTCTGGTGTGGTTGACCTAGAGACATGACATGTTTGAGTTGAATGAGCCGCAACTCTTAATTGGCCAACATCAACTGTCTCTGTAGCATCCATGTTATACGACAATCTCAAAGCTTTAGTTTTTGCACGCCACGTATGTGCCAAATTAAATGCCTCTTCCTGTCTGATTTACTCTCATTGACAGTTGTCATGTATGATGGGCATCTAGCCACGATTGGTGGTGTTTTTTGGTTGGACGTCCCGACGTCATTAACATTTGATGTGATGAACTGTGCACTCTCCTCATGTGCAATCCTTCCCCAACACCATCGTTCAAATGTTGGCGCCTTGCTATCTGTCTCTCCACCTGACCAGATGGGCTCTGCATTGCTCTGCAAGTACAACTTGTGGTGTGGCTAGCCTAAAGGCAAAATATGTTTGAGCTGACTGAGCTTCCATTTCCACTGCATTGATTAGTAAACCAACATATATCTCTGTAGCATCCATATTGTATGATAATCTCAGAGCTCTGGCTTTCGCAACCCGCCTACGTGCCACGCATCTCTTCCTGCTTGATTTACTTTTGTTGACATGCATCACTGCCTGTGGTATCTTTTGGTGGGACCTCCGCATTTGAGTCTTGGTAGCTTGCAATTTGTACCCATTTAAATGCTTGCAAGCAAGTGCCTATAGAAGGATATAGCTTTCATGCATACCTAAAATTATATTCTACTCTTATAAAGAATAAAAATAAAAGAACAAATGCATATAAAGCCTGAGTTATACCTTCAGTTATCAACAACAGAAGTTGTTTGAAATGGTCCACAACTTTCCACCAAGAGCTAAATTATCTAGAGGAAGAATAAAGTCAAACAAAAGAAGCAATTACAAAAAGTTTAATATCCCTTGCAATGTGTCAAGGACCTTTCTTTCTTTCTTTGGGTGCTCGGAGAGTTCACAGTTCATCGCACCAGATGTTAATGAAATCAGAGCGTGTTTATTTTCCACAACAGAGGATCATCATTCTAGAGCAGGGCAGATAATTTATGATCAATTGATGATATCTACAGACATGAACATAGGTGAATTTAGCACACCACCACAGGCGGGCTCATTGTAACATCCCACCAAATAACATCACCTACAGTAGCGACCAATCCATCATACAGGACACCTGCTTACGAAAGTAATACTGAGCAAAGGAGACGCTTGCAGCGCAGAAGGGTGGCAAAGCATACAGCTTTGAGGTTGGATTACAACACTACTGTGGGTCCTAGAGAACGCCCTAATGATAGAAGAGGCTTCAAGAAGATAGCATGGAGATGCTTCCGCAGATGTTGATAGATCAAGATATACAACAACTATTGTATACAAAGAACTTCTCTTAATGTGAGTCTAAGGCTTAAAGATCTCTGCTTCCAATTTCTCTGTGTTTTCTGCATTGTATTCTCTATTACAATCCATTCTTTAAACACAAAGTTAAACATATATGATACTGTCATTAGACAATTTCAACAACAAAAATAATTGCAAAAGCAAATAATATCAATTTTTACAAGCATAAACCTGTGCTGTTATCGAAAGTTACATATATGGACATTAAATGCCGAGTAAAAATATGACCCAGGATGTTAGCGCGGTAACGCCGGGCACATTTTACTAGTACCATTTACGTCCAGGATTATAGCAAACCATGTTTTGGCTTGGCATAACCATTTTTGGGCCGAACACCCCCTTAAACTTGCCACGTATTTACTTGGTTGGGCAGTAGTGATATCCATATGGGCTCGTGTAAGCTGGCCACGTAGGACGACGTATCTTCATTGCTTCGCCGTAATCCAAATTCCAATTTATCTTTCTTTTAACATGAAAATTGCTTCATTGCAGCTGCCAAATTTTAGCATAGCCGATCGGCCCATGCTTTGCCCCTCCTATTCTAACTCCACAGGTCATGGATTTGGATTTAGGTTGCCACCGTTCCGCTGGAAAGAAAGCCATAGTCAGGGAGCCAGATTAACCACAATAACGGCCGTAGTCAAGCGCAGTCCAAAGAGACTGAAGTATGACATACCAGCATCCCGAAAGGTGAGTTTATATGCTTTAAGCAAAAAATACTTCTCTGACTTTAGTTAAGCCTTTACCATAGGAATTTATGGAACTGACATCAGGTCATTCAGAAAAACGAACATTTGAATTTGTAAACATTAGATTTAAATTATTGCAACTCTCGCAAGACACCCTTAATAGTATTTTAAGCAGTTGGAGATGATACAAGTCTGTCATTATCGTTACTTCATATACTTCCAATCGCATTCGGGAAGCAAAACACACCTCTATTTTAGTAATGAGTATTTTTTCCAAATCCAAATAATATGTGATCTAACAGTATTTATTTCTCTTACATGCCAGTTAGTATTATCATGGCTAGAATTCCGAATGTGTTTTTATTTGCTTAGAAACATCTGGCTTGCTGTTTCAGATTCCTAATAAAGCACCTGATTTCTTTTACACTTCAACGCTCTTGCAATAGTTGCTGATTACCATTAGAGAGTTATTGACATTGGAGTCGTGGCAAAAGCAGCAAATTGCATTTTCTTGTTGAAATATAAGGATGCATGGCTCTTTTGCTGCTATATGGTTATCATAAAAACGGCTGTCTTATACTGAAGTGTTCTTGCAACCAATCTGTGGCATCACAAAAGTACCATGTCACTCTCTTGCATAAGTGAGTCCTAAAGTAGAACGAAGGTTATACAGCATTCTTTTGCCTTAGTGCAAAGTTCTGTTTTATCAGTGTCTTTTACTGAAAACTTTCAGGTTGACAGGGTGCTTTTAGTACAAGTTGATCAATCTGGTTCGGATCTTTGGAAGCTGGAAGAAGTTGTGAAGCTGTTGAAAGATGGTGGTGTTGGTATCATACCAACTGATACAGTGTATGCTCCATTTTGTGATTGTAAAAGGGTTTAAGCACATCTATCATTATATGCTGATGGACATGCGTGCTTAATAAAAATCAAGACACAAACGAATTGAAAACTGAAACAAAAAATGAGATATAGAAAGTTGACAACAATAAATTCAATTACTTGTCATTACACCTGAAAACCTGACACCATTAAGTTCAGCTACTTAGGATTACATTTTCACTCTAATTGTTGTATTAGGTTTTATTATCAACATGAGTATCTATTGAGCACCAAGCTTTGATGCATGATTCAGTCTAATTCTGCAAGACTGAGAAGCAATAAGTATTTATCCATTGGTTTCTTATGCATCATTGGAGTACTTGCTTGTAATGAGCTTGCCCTATTTACTTGCAGGTATGCCATAGTTTGCAGTCTGAGAAGTAGGGAGGGTATTGAACGCATGTACAGGTACGCATGCAAGAAACAGAAGTTCCAATATTATAGTTTTCTTCCCGTAAATTCTACATTTTATATTTGCTGTTGCAGAATAAAGGATATGGATGCAAAGAAGGTAGTAGTCTGCAGGATTATGCATTCCCATCATATTGCTTGAACTGGCTTTGCAATGCTTATCTAAATTTTGTTTATGCCTGTCTTTGCATTGCAGCCACTCAGCATATTATGTAGGTCGTTCCATGATATTGACCAATATACCTTGGGTTTCCCTCGTGGTAATAGCCAAGGTCAAACAAATATATTTCGTGCTGCCCGTCAGTGCCTGCCCGGACCGGTATGTTCTTCACCATGGTTTTCTGAATAGGTTCTTCAGTTAAAACAATCTCTATACTTCTTTTTGTTTCTTGAACTGCAGTACACTTTTATATTACCAGCAAGCAAGGAAATGCCGAAACAGTGCATCAAATTTGGTGGAAGCACAACTGCTAGCTATGCTCCACGAAGAAGTGTGGGCGTTCGCATGCCAAATGATTTAATTTGCCAAGAAATTCTTAAGAATTTAGACGATCCCCTGTTGTGTACCAGGTATCAGTTACTTTTTTGCTAATGATAGCCTATTCAATATTTTATCCATACTCATGAATGGGCTGCAGTGTTACAAGACCGGCGGATGATCAGTGGTTGCTTGATCCCGTCCTCATTGCAGACGTTTATGGTACTTCAGAAGGAAAGGAGGTAATTCTAAATTTGGAAATGATTTGGTTCCCTGTTGGCATTGTGGTTGTTTTTTATGATCCAAAATAATTCATGTACCAGAGCTTAAAATGGTTTATGGTTTAGATTTATAATATGATATGATAGGATCATTTACCCACATGGTTTATCACCTCATAGAAAAGTTCAACACGAGAATCACCAATCCAATACTGCTTATATACAAATTAGAGAACAGAAAGAGTGATACGAGTAGACTCAATTAGCGTATTTACAGTTCTGCTTTGTACAAAACTTTCTGGTCTCTGCTGACAAATTTGAGGTACTTGATACTGAAAGTACAAATCATAACTCTTCCCTTATGATCATTAGGTCCGTGTCATAGTTTGAATATCATTTCAATAAGGATTCAGTGTAACTGAGTCTTTTACTTGACAGTGATATATGCCCTATAGGATCTTGATGGGGAGGCAGTTCTTCTGCGATTGAATGATTTTATTGGAATGGCTAGTTAGTAGGTATGTAAGGCCTGTAAGTCGCTTATTGTAACTGTTGTGGTTAACTTAGGTCAGATGACTAGGTTTATTGGGCACTCTGTGGCTTTGCAATGATTTATCGATGGCCTGATTTGATGGATTATGTGACAGCTTTAGATTCATTTTGTATGTGCTGCAGGCAGTTTCTGAATGATGACTCTATTTTTAAAGCATAGTATCCTCATCATAATTCAGTGAATCCTTACAGGGTGTAGATTTTGTTGTTGATGGTGGTGTGAGGATTGCTGAACCTTCCACAGTTGTGGACATGACAGGAACTAGACCTGTACTTTTGCGAAGTGGCAAGGTTATACTCTATCAAATGTTGAAAATTTTGAACTGTATTCGACATTCTCGTTTAGGGAATTGCGGATGATTATCATGCTTACTTTAGTGGCAAAAATTTAGCTGGCAGTTTTTAAGTCTTGTGTTTTGACATTTTGCAGGGTGTTGTAGAAGATTGGATGCTCATGGAAGCCCATGATTCCACTGAGACTTCTGAAATGGAAGCTTTTTCTAATCCGTATAAACGTAAGGCAAAACCTCTTAATACATCTGACCTTAACTTTGAGGCATCACCGAAATAGTTTTGGAAACTTTTGTAAAAAAATTGTGCATTATTATAGAATACAATGTAATGACTAGTAACAAGCATATAATTTCTTGCAGGGTGAAATTTAACTTCCTACTGATGTTCTTTTTCTTTTCTTTTCCCAAATTATTTCTTTAACCGGCAGGTCCTCACTGGTTATAAGATTGTCGGCTTTTCAGTAGCTGTTGCCAGATTAATCTGGCAGCATCTCCTTTTTCCTCCCTTTTTAAAGAGATCAGGGTTTTGATCCATAGCAGAATCCAACCGTGCAGCAATAATATGTAAGATGGACAACCACTGAAGAATAAAATTTTATTTTGAGATTGAGAAGAACAAAGAACACAATTCATCAGACCAGGCAACAGAAAATAAGGGTGGTTTTCCACTTCAGTCCAACAAACATTTGTGGGGTGATCCAGAGTTTGGGACCAACCTATTTTTATCCATATACGTTTTGGAAGTGAGGGTGGCGTTATAAGGGTGGACTAGTTCTCGAGCTCAAGATTGCCTGCATGCAAGAATTATTTTCTCACACATATAACAAAATGAAAACATAGCATTGTCTAACAATTCCAAATAGCAAATTCAAAATTGGTAGCTTATGGGGCAATATACAACACACCCAAATGGTTTCTGTTCCCACCACTGTACATGGTTGAAGTGGGTCCTTCTTCCACCAATTTTACATGGCCACAAAGCGTTGAACTTGTGACATTGAACATGGTTGTTTAACGTCTTACCCACTTATTCATGAGTATTTATTTTTCGATTGAGAGAAAAAAAGAATGTCCACGGAGACCAATTGACCTATGGGACTGAATAAAAAAGAAGGAAGGAAGGAAGGAAGTATATTTTAACGTCGTAGCACTAGCCAGCGTCCTAAGGACATACGACGGCACATGGCATGTTCTTGCAATAAAAAAGAGCACCAAGTATATTACTGTCAAGATTAAGAAATCCCCGTCCTGAAAGGTTTTCGTAGGAAAAACCTTGGCAGTAATAAGTATGCTGATAGACTGTACACTCATACAACACAATTGAATACTACACCAGAGGACACAACTGAGTTCGTGTATCCATGATCTCTTGAAGGTATGATCTCAGCAAGCCCACGGAGGTCCTATTCAATAGCACATGCAGCGGTTGTGCCCGGATATGATCGAATGCTGGGCAGGTCTGAAAGGCATGGCATTCATCCTCAATGGCACCTTGTTGGCAACACTGATGGATCATGTCCTCGTGTGCCTCCCGAGACCATCGACCTGTCTCAATTCGGAGGCGGTGTACACTCATGTCAATAGAAGCTATTAGTATGCGCTTCTTCATGGGCAAACGGGTACACGAATAGTGTTATGAGCCTTGTGTGACATTAGAAGGATGTGGTATAAAAGCTATAAAAAATGCTATAATATCTCGATAGTTGCAAGCTGATCTTGATAGCTGATCTTATCTAAAGATGATCTTGAACACGTGTTTGTTGATCTTGATAAATTTGTCTTAACTTCTATCTAATAATGCTTCCTATGTTAATCTTTTTATGTTTCCTATGATAATGCTTCCTATCTTTTGAAATGCTTCGTATTTTTGCTCCCAAGGTATTTTGCTTCCTATGTTGATCTTTTTATGCTTCCTATGATAATGCTTCCTATCTTTTGAAATGCTTCCTATGATAATGCTTCCTATTTTGCTGCCAAGGTACCTTGGGAGTAGTTGATATGTTGATCTTTTTTATGCTTCCTATGGTAATGCTTCCTATTTTGCTTCCTATCTTCTATCTAATAATGCTTCCTATGATAATGCTTACCAGATAATGCTTATAAAACCAAAAAATCCTTCTTATGATTCAGACAATGCGATGTATATCTCTAAGTTTCAGTTAGAGAACAATTTCCAACAGAATAAAATCTCAGAACAAAATCCACATTAACAGAAAGCATCGATATGGCCGTACTCCTTTGAAGCGATCCTCTGTGCATATTCTTTTTTTTCTGTGCGACCCCCTCTGGCTTACGTGTAGCAGGAGGTTTCAAATTGGTCTCTTCATATTCTACCACATCCTGAAAAACATTGCACCTTCACATGCATCGTGCCATGCTCTTAGTGAATACCTAGAATGTGAAAAGGAATTTGGGCTTCTCTTCAACCGTAAAATCGCTCCCACAACGTGAGCACATGGAATTCCTCTATGCTGCCAAGCATAACAAGTGCATGTACGCCGTTCTAAATCAACAACCCGTCTATGATCTGGTGTGTCAAACACACTACCATTTGAGGGCCTCGCACGATTTGTCGATTCTGTTATGTGCTTCTCTTCTTTAGCTACTAGAGCGAAGGGCGCATTCTGACATGTAGAATGCCATGCTTGCCTTGCTTCATTACCCCATATGTGAATCTCTCCATCAATGCATGTCTAATATCAACCAACATACCAATTGTAGGCTTCTCTCTTGCATCCAAGAGTAACGAATTCAAAGACTCAGATATATTAGAGGTTAGATGACCAAACCGATGACCTTGGAAATGTGTAGTAGCCCAACTACTTGGGGGTGTGGTTTTCAATAGCCAACATGTTGCTGCCCTATTCACATCCTCGTCCTACTTATTTGCTCTTCATATTCAATAGCTGTGTTTGCAGTCTAGTTGCAAGACCTTAAACCGCCAAACCCGAGGTCACGACTTCAAACCTGGCCAATATCGGTCTAGTAATGGGGACCTTAAAATTCCATTGGTCCGAGGTCAATTGGTCCTGTGGTAGAGACCTTAAACCTGCCATATGTAATGGATAATCACATGGAAAGCAGCTCCTTAGCATAGAATCAGAATGATCGCGCCTACAAGTGCATTGTCTTCCATGTAATCTGTAGAATAAAGTGAAGTAGAATGTAATCATGATGTGATGATGAATAAACTGACGTCCTTCAATATACAAAAGTAACTGTGTTTGCTCATGCTGCTTCCCAAAAGTGATGCAAGAACTCAGTATTATTGCATTTTTTCTTCAGATTAGCCTCAAAATGTCTCATGCAATAGGCATTTGGATAGCCAGGGAAAACACTATATAATAGAGCCTCTTGCAAACCTTTACCTCTATCTGAAACAAAGTTGAAACTTGACTCCACCTGTAATCTATTACGTAAATGTTATAAAAACTATATCCAGTTATCTAGTTATATGTGTTCTCATATCAATGACCCCAATTGCAATAGGGAAGAGACTACATGTGGCATCAATAAGGGGAGGTGTCCTACTTTGGCGCAGGGCTCCAAATGGCTCACCCCCTAATGGCTCGATCTAATGGCTAAGATCTCTCCATTCAAATTTCCCCCCTTTTTGCCTTTTACCTTTGACTAAAAAAAACTTCCAAAAAAAGAGACGAAAATCAAATGGACCACATGCATCTAATAGGGCTCATCCAAACCTTTTAAATGAGTACAAATTTGTCCTCTTTTGAATCGTTGTCGACGATTTTCCATGGCACGAAACCTTGCTGTGCCATTAAGGGCAAAAAGGAGACCCATTTTGAGGCCTCGTATCTGGCCGAAGAAGGCTCCGGTCGAGGCTATTTTTAGGGCATCTGATAGCGCCAGACCTGATGCATCCAAAGAGCCATTAAGGCTTCAACCCGAGCACTAGAAGACATTCTTCCATCCATTTTGCTCTTAAGTGAGCCAAACCCGGGCACCTCCCCTTACCCTGTAGCGCAAATTAAATGACCAAGATATTTCCCTGTTAAGAAAGTGCCATCTAATCCCACAAAAGGCCTGCAACTCAGAAATCTATTCAAACATACGCCATAGACAAAGAATAACCTGTAAAAGCGGCCATCACTCTTCTCAAAAGCACCCTTACTTCATGGATTGCTTTGTATAACCTCTTTTGTAGTCTCCATTGATGATTGCCATAGCTATCTCCTTTGCATTGTAAGCAACTGTATATGTGATAGTCACACCAGATTCTATGCGAAGGTCACCTATCAACTTTGTTGGCTTATAATGCGGATGCTCTCTCAATTTGTCTTGGTACTTTCTTGCCAACCAACGAGCAGATGCTTCTTTATCGTTCGACTGCTGGATGCCACGACAATATCGCACACCAATCAAAGAAGCAAATAAATGCCATGTACAATTCTCATCACTGCATTTCACCCTAAGCCGTGATCTATCAGATTTAATGACTTCGAATTCAGTGTAGGAGGCAATGGCATTTATGCCAACTGCATTTTTGACCTCTAGTAAAGAATCAAATAATGTCCTTTCAACCAGCTGCTTATCGATGAGTCTTATAATAGTTTTTCCTGCCACATTGGAGAAAGGATGAGAATACAATAACTGTTTAAATATGACAAAAAGTGTAAGAAGAATTGCAAACATACAGGACTTACAGGTTACTCAGGCTGCGGCCCCAACCAATCCGGAGATGGCTACACAGACAGAGCCAGTTGAGCCATCCT
>JAANSK020280202.1:0-11052 GCA_011763485.2 Isoetes engelmannii
CTGCTTCAGATCGGAGTTAGCCAAAATAAGTGCACGCCATGTATAGCTGCTGGGTTGTGAAATTCTGCTGAACGATTGATTTGCTTCAATTAAAGAACTAGCAGAAGCAAAGAGGCGAATGATCTGCTCCCCCAAAACAGCAACGCAGTCTAGCTCATTCTGGCCCATGAAGAGCTGCGCTCTCCGACCAAATTGCCAATTTTTTGTCCTACTGCATTCCTGTAAAATTGACCATGCTTGCCTATTATGCAAAAATATATCCCGCTGCTCAATAAGATCAAATGCCTCTTCTAGCCGCCCATCTCCACACAGTTTGGGCACATCGATCCAATTCCTTGTCACAATAACCAGTAAAGTCATAACCACCCATCAAGAAAAGAAATGGAAAGAAAGACACGAGGGTACCTGGCATGAGACTGAAATTGGGCAATCGGATGCTGCGCATGTAACGAGTGCATTTCACAACTAACTGTGTATATTTTGGTAATGGATAGAATAGAATTGAATGAAGTGATTAAGAGAGAAGAGAATAGATTGAGGAGATAGAGAAAGAATAGAATATAAATTGAATTGAATTGAATTGATTTTTATCGGGGCCAATCGTCCTACGAAAGAATTAAGAGAAAATTTTAACGTCCACTAAGACAAATAAAACTTGAGACAATACAAAGCAACATAGGCAAAAGCCCAAATGAACTCGACATAAAAAATTACCAAAATGCCCCTACATGGGGAAACTACCAAAATGCCCCACACGTTTTCAGAATTACCAAAATGCCCCTAAAAATTGGGTGTCTTGCTAAAATGGCAATAACTTTTTAATGAATTCTTAAAAAAGAAACTGCCCTTCAAGAAATTCAGAGATGAGAGTAAGACCTTTCCAACGATGGTAAGTTCATTTAAAGCAGAGTTGGAATTTCCAAGTTATAATATTTTAAATTAAAGAAATTCAAACTCTACAAAAGATTATAACTTTTGAATTCGAACTCCGATTTAGATGAGTTTGATTTCATTGAATAGATCATGTTCTAATCTGCAATGTTTGTGAAAGTAACTTTTGAATTTGATGAGCCATAAGACTTATATTAAGCATTAACCAAAATGCCCTTCGTTGGAGGGGCATTTTGGTGATTTTGAAAGCTTGTAAGGGCATTGGTCATTTTCCCAAAATGATATTGCATAACTAGGCTATATAATAGAATAGAGAAGAAGATAAAGAGAAAGAACAGGGAATAAAATGAATTAGAGAGAGAAGAGAACAATGAGAAAATAAGAAAGAAAGAATAGGGAGACATTAGAAAGGGAGATAGAGAGGGAATGGAGAGGAGGATATAGAGAGGAAAAATATATAAAGAGAACATAGTAGAATGAAGAGATTGCAAGAAAAGACAGTGACCCGGATGAACAAACAAGGCAGAGTACATGGCATTGCTTTTTTGCCCCTCTCTAGCTATTTTACTTTCTTTCTATTCCTTATATTATATACCAATATCGATCCTTTTCTAAATGGGATGTGTACACTCATGGGGTTAAAGAAGAAAAAAAGCAATTTTTGTGTTAATCACCTTTCATGCCAAGTTGAAATAAAATAGAATAAACTAGCAGAAATGCATGGTTGGGGAAAGGGTAGGATAGTTTGGCTTGGGGAAGGGGTGGGTTGGATTGCATAGTTAAGGTTAGGTTATGACGGGTTTAGCGTTTGCATTGTTTGTTTGATGGAGTTGAATGGTGACGAGCAGACTTGAAGGAATTAAAAGATCTCTTTATCAAACTTGCAAGATTCTCGTTTTTATGGAGAGTTCTAGTTGGGGGATATCAAAGTATGCAATAATCATCTCCTCCTGGCCCTGTGCTATAAAACCCTAAAATCATAGAGAGAGAAAGATGACAAGCCCTAGAGATAGAAAAGACTGGCAAGAAGAAGTTGCTAGGTTGAATATGCTCCATTATAAGGACTTCATGCAGTCCTCTCCCGTTATTATAGTCTCCAATAAGACATTAGAGACAATTGAAGTAAGAGTGGTCAAAGATAAGGAAATCCAAAAGGGCTTAAGGCACTACAAGTGCAGCAATACTGATTTTTTCAAGGAAATCCAATAAGGCTTAAGGCACTACAAGTGCAGCAATACGTATCCAAATGGTCTAAGTTGGAGGTTTTTACTACCAAGGAAAGTCTTGCATCCCCAACAAGGAAGACCTTAAACGTATCCAACTGCTCTAAGATGGAGGTCTTTACTACAAAGGAAATTCTTTCATCCCCAACAAGGAAGAGCTTAAGCACAACATCATGTATGAGCTCCATGACGCGCTAACAGCAGGCCACACAGGGTTCAATCAAACCTACAAAGTGCGATGAAGTTATTCTTGGCCGAGCATGAATATGTTGAAAAATGCCAATGCTTTAAGAGTTGAGGAAGAATAAATATAGATATACCAGGACATTCGCAACCATTGGAAGTGCCTACACACAAGTGGGACGTATTCCATGGACTCCATCACAACATTATTCAAAATTAGGAAATGCAATCATTATAGTAATTGTGAATTTTTTGTCTAAGTCCCAAAAGTCAACAATCAACCGCCATGATGTTTGCTGCCAAAGAGGTAGCATTGGAAAGAGAACGGCCTTTGTTTACATTCCGTTTGTGTAGCGTTGATTAAGATTTCAACAGTTTGCTAAAGGTATGCTTGACTTCCATCTTCATAACAGGGCTTAGCAAATGCACTGTAATTTCATGATTTCTAAATTTAACACCTAAATGAGATGGAAGGCCAGAAATAAAATACTCCGAATACAAGATACAATAGCCTTATACAAGAATTCTAGAATTCCATTTATGAGTGAATATAACTCTATTCCATAAATAGTCATCTCTTAACCATATAATAGATGTATACAACCTGGTTTCATCACATGATCAACTCGGACAAGGTGAACCTGCTAAACTAAAATGTGAGCTCGTACACTACTTGCATTTGACAAGTACTGAAGTGCATACCATATGCATTGCATTGTTCTCCAAGCCTTCTCATAACCCAGTACTTGAGCGGTTCTGGAAGATACTAATCAGGGCAGCCTTCCAGACAAACTACCAAGTGCCGCAGTGCTGACCATCTTATTTGATTGAGTGGCACACAAGCACCATAACCACTATTATACAAAATGGATTTACTGGACTCCCGAGCTGAATGATTCCATGCATTCAGTTTTATATGGTAGGTATTTTGCATAACTGATTAATCAAATACACATAAACTTCAGGCCACAAAGATGGTAACTACGAGTCTTTATTATCTTCCTTTGTATCACTCTTCTGGATTGATGCAACTGAAATGGGAAGGTCCAATAGAGCCTGCAATATTTCCATGACCTTAGTTCTTTGGTTCTTCATTCCTTCCTCCAAGTGTTGAAGGTTACTGAAGAGATCCCGCAAGCCTGGTTCCCATGGGGAACTTCAAGGAATCATCATGTCAATGTGTCCATACAGCAATAATTGGGGGTTCTGGCACTCACCACACAGCCAGCCAGTGGAGCCACACCGCAAATAACTCCATGGCTGGAAGTTGAAGCATCATCCATGTGTAGTATCTATCCAGAAGTCCCTTCAACAGTAACATTAAAGGGACAACACGATCTTTACCCCTTTCAAAGGCAACTTTGCATGGCATAGTACCTAGAATCAGACCAGGTCCTTTTCACATCTCTTGAGTTGTCAACAATAACTTTAATGCCATGGATTTCAACATCCAAAAGGAAAGTGAAGGGGCATGGATAATTTGACAAAATAGAGTCCTTGCATGCTGTAAATGTTGTCTATTCTTCTTGGTCGTTTTTTGAGTTGTGTTATAGCTCAAAATTAGAAGAACGTGAAAAATGACATCTCTATAACAAGAAAGAACATGCAGAAACAGAATATGTACATAAGAAATTGACCATGTTCAATCATAAAAGAAGAGTCAATACTTTACCAAGGTTATAATTAGTATTCTTGTCCAAAATAATACCTAATCAACTGTAACCTTGTTGTCATAAACATCTCCTTCTGGTCTAAGAATAGAAGAAAATCTCGCTCTAAAATGTGCAGAACATAAATTATGTGAGTTTATCGCGTCCTCACCTAACAAAACAAGCTTACATGCTTTTTTACATAACTTCTTGCAAAGAAATTATGGTTCTCTGGCCCCTTTCAGATTAATTTATCTGTAAAGGCACATATTATGTGGCAAGTTGTGATGTAAAGAGCAACACAACGATCCGCTTTGAAAACTAACGTGACAAGTTGCTGTCAGCTTACTATTTACAATATTTTGGCTTAAACTTGGGAATTCAAATTGATCTTTGTTGCCAAAAAATGGGGAACTAACCCACTGGCCAAGATTGTTAATCCACATAGAATGTCGTGGCCAATGAGTTACAGAAGATACAAACATGAAGGAAAACAATGCAAGAAAATTATATTGATCAGGGAGTGAATGGTCAAAACGGAGATAGGGAGCCGTCTTTATGGACCATATCTCTAATATTTGCTTAGTTAACATACTTAATTTACAAAATGGGCCTACTACGTGTTAGGCCCATGACAGTCAGGTTACTGCCCCAGTAGTGCCACTGTAAGATGTTGCATGTTGTCATATATGGGTTAACTTATGACTTCTATATTCTATACATTTTGACATACCGGTAAAAGTAAAACAAACTTTTGATGGGTCTTACTCAATCACATGCTACTGACCACAAAGTCTTAGGCGAGTAGCAACTGCCAACTGATAGGCTTATGACCATTGATAATAGATCTTGCTTTTAACAAAAAACATTCTGCGGATAGATTAATTACCTATGTACCCTAATCCCTGAGCAACATATATTATCCATTTGAATGTCAGCTAGGTAGAATACCTGCAGCATTATGTCGAGCAGAGGAATGTTTATGTAGATAGAGAGCATGAGGACAGCTAGGCTGATTGACACCACTGAACTCTGAATACCTTGAAGAAGTGAGCTGAATCGGTTTGGGCTCAACAGGTGGAGCATCTGGATCTGGCCTCCAAGCCCTTGAAGCAGCCTGAAGGCAATAGAAAGCTTCTCGCGGAGGTGCCTCAGGTGCAACTGGTTTGTTCGTTCAACCGACAGGCAACCCCTTCATGCGCATCCTTTTTTCGATCCCGGGGTTGAAAGCATTTATACCGCAATCTCCAAGAAGGCAAGTCAGAGAAATAGATGGGTCTGAGGCCCTTTCTCGAAGTCGAGAAAGGCAGCTTAGAGAAGGAAAAATGGGTTTGAGGGCCTTTCTCGACTGACGAGTTGAGAAAAAAAGTTTTTTTCTTCTTTTTTTTTAATTCTTTTTTTTTTATTTTTGTTTTTCCCAGCTGCCTTTCTCGAGTCGAGAAAGGCTGATGGGAATGAAAAAAAAGCAGCTCTGACGGCTCACGACTTGAAAAATTGTAGGAGCTGCCTTTCTCGACTCACGAGTCAAGAAAGCCTGCATTTTCACTCTGTTGGCTTTCTCGGCTCGCGAGCTGAGAAAGGCCCATCATACCTGCGTTTCTCATATGTTGGTCTTAGGGCCTTTCTCGACTCGCGAGTCGAGAGGCAATTTTTTTTTTCACTTTGAATTGCCTTTCTCGGCAATTCAAAGTGAAATAAATAATTGCCGATGGTCTTCCTACCTCGCAAGTCGAGAAAGCCCAACACAGTGATCGAGAAGATCTGAGGGAGTAAAAAAAAACATGTTAGATATCCCCCTCCCATTTAAACCACAATCAGATTATAAATTCCCACGTGGCAAAGGGGTCAATAAATCCTTGGTCATATCCTACAATCTTACATAAGACTTTCAAATCAATTTGATCACCTAAAGTATTCAACTTTAAAATTTTACGTTGGTGTTCCTATTATGTACTCAATTGAGTAGCAAAGTCATATGCCAAGAATATGCATATGTTCCTGGTTTTTAACCATGGTGGGGCTATAGAGGCCAATCTTGGTGTCATCTTATTATAAGGGTGCATTTACAAGCATTAGACAAATATTAGACTCAAGGCCTAAAGACACCCTTACTATAAGGGTAAGAAAGCAACTTCTAGACACACTGACCCAAGGTCTAACAACATACCTTAGACAAGTATTTTCCCATAGTTTTCAACACTGGCAAACATGGAAAGTAATGAAAGGTCTAAGGTGGACTTCCAATTTCAAACATTCTAGGCATGGTTAAAGGGTGTAAAGAGTTCAAATCCAAACTCTCCATATATTAATAGTCATTACTTACAAGAGGGTCCCTAAAGTGTAAAAATGCACCGTCAACAAAGGCCAATTGTTATTTTTGACAAATTACGTAATATTTATAAAAAGTAATAATTAATCGATTGTCTTTTTTTTATTTCAAGCCCATTTTATTTATTCGTTACTTTACCTCCCTGCTCTTTTTTCCCCTCATTTTTATTTGCTACTTTACCCCGCTCTTTTTTCCTCATTCTTGAAATTTGAATTTGGTACATACCTTTAAGCCTTTACTTTTTGGACATGTCTCTAATCTTCTTCCGGTTCTTCCAGCCATGGCCACTGATCTGTTTACAGCATCCACTATGGCTATGCCGGATTGGCTGCCCCAGTACGAACCACCTGCAGCAAAGAAAGAAGAAACGAGCGCCTCTATATGATGCGGTCCGTCGTTCCCAAGATCACCAAGGTGAGCCCAAATTTTTCTCCGATTCATGAATCTTTTTCTTCTTATATTCTAGCCGCCAGATCTGGGCCGTCCATTTGCTCCCGTCGGATCTGGGCCGTCCATTTGCTCCCGTCGGATCTGGGCCGTCGGATCTGGTGGCTTCCGGAAGCTTCTTTTGGTGGTCCATCTAGACCGTCCACTTGTTTTGATCCTACGGCTCGGATTGCTTGCTCAAGTTGCTTTGGATCCTACGGTCCGGATTGATCTTAATCCTACGGCTCAGATTTGTTTGGATCCTACGATCCAGATTTGAAGCTTCTTTTTAGATCAATGGTTGAGAAGCTGCCACGTGGCATGATATTAGCCCTTGGTATTTTCAATTGGAGTTAAGGGAGGCTTTTAAAATTTTTTATGTTATTTGGAGGATTTGAACCCCTGGGCTTTTCCCTCCCAGCCAAAGCCATTAACCAACTCCCTACAATCCCATTCTCACCCATATTGTTCTATTTTTATTATTAAGGGTATGATGTAGGGTGTTGTGGGGTTTTATGGGAGGGTATACAACTCGATGTAGTGGTCTTAAATGCTAGATTAGTGTAGATTGTGTTGGAAATCATGCAAGCGATTTATGAGCAGGATATTGGTCGCTTGTCCTCATGCTGACAGTCGAATTACTTGAGCAAGATTTATGGCCGAAGGGAATTGAGACCCCATGTTCTAGATGGGGGGGAGGGGGGTTTGCACCCTCTAGATACAAGCTTAGATAAACCATTTACTTGGTGTAACCGGTAACAAGAATATTGGTTCCCCGTCCCCTACTTCGCAAGGTGAAGATTTAAGAAACATTACTGTTTCATATCGCCTTCCTTGTTTGGGAAGCACGAATGCACCAAGGGGCAACTTTGGAAGGTCATTGTAGTTTTTTATTTTTTTAATTTTGTTTATAAAATTTATTACTATATAGCATTCTAGAAAATTCTAGAATGTGCCCTTTCAATTGTTTATGGTTATTTACGGGATGAGTCGGAGCCTCCCCCTCATATTCACTCCGGGGGGAGGGGCAGGACATGCTAGAGGATCGTTGTAGAATGAATTTTTTTCCTCCTTTTTTTTTTAAATTATGTATTAGCTATATGTATGCGAAACTGGTGGCCACTTGCATCGTGACATTCTAGAATCTCTGGAATCTTTGGATTGTGCTCTGGGTTATTCTACCTCCTTCCTGTAGCATCCGAGAAGGTTCTAGAACCTTCGGGTTTGCAGGTTTGTTTTTTTTTTTTCCTTTTGCATCGCTTTTCAGTTTTTGCCATTTGGATTTCTCATTCCGCCTTTGTATTGTTGCCGCTTGCAGGGCTTCCGACCTCTTTGATGCTGCATTTTGGTACAGGGCTTGAGCTTTCCTTTGGATTCGTACGCGAGTATTAGTATTTCTTAGCCTTTTTTTGGTGATTACGGCTATACTGCTTTGTATGGAGCCACCAGTTTTTGTTGTTGCGACGCTTGAGAACGGATTTTGCTGGCTTTGATTCCGGTGCCCAAGTCTTCGTCATGTTTTATTGCATCAGAGCTTTGTTACTGGCCATATTTTCTTCTGATTTTGCCTTGCGACCTTTGAGAAAGCGTTTTTGCCTTGCTGTGGATTTGACAGACCTACTCGGTTTGATACTGGTACCATTTTTTTTACTTTACCTCTAGCTCAGATGTAGAAAGGTAACGATGCTGAGGAATCCTTCCGCCTTAGTGTGGATTTCATTTGCAATAGCTGACGTTCCTTTGTTATTGATCTGGTTCCGGTTGCCTATCCAATGTAATAGAGGTGTGCAGCTGTGGACTTCATTCCGGTAAGTTGCAGAGTACATTTAGGACAGAGTAGATTTAGGACAAAGCTAATAGGAAAAAGGATCGGCTTGTCGTAGATTGAGGTATGCAAGCGACCTTGCTCCTTCTAATCCTTATTTATCTGATTGCAAGTTTTATGCTTTGCTCTGATAAATAGGTGGCTGGATTAATTTATTTGGGTGAAAAGCTCAATTTCATGAGCAGAAAAACGACCAGGTACTATCCTCTCTTTGTCTTTGTATTTTGTCCTTCAAGTTGCAGCAGATTGTACTACCTTCTTTTTTCTTCTATTTGTATTCTCTTAAATGAATCATTGAAAATGGGCAACTCTGCTCCACCGAATACAGTCACCGATTGTAGAAAAAGTCGAAGCAAATAACCTGATTATTGTGTAAGTGTTTAAACAGATTGCATGCCATGAACTAGCTGTAAGATGTCCCATACTGTTGTGCATAATACGTTGCCAGGTTTTCTAGTTCTAACGCTGCTGACAATTTCAGTAATTGTTTCTGCTAAAGATGTTCGCTCTAAGTGTTGAGAGTTGAGTGCATGACGATTCTTGCATGCTGTTGTAAGGCAACTCAAAGTCTATAAGCTCTTTTATGAAATTTACAGCTTCCTTTCAACTCATGTTTGATGCCATCTTCAAACATTTAATTAACAATCTTATTCTCTGCTAGGCCGAAGTTAATTCTCTCTTATTCTCCAACGTGAGATTTGCCTTCTTTTCCTGTTTAAGTGCTAATATTCTTCTCAATTACTGGGCTGCTCTAGGAGATTTACTTGATTGTTAGTTGCGTTTGCCAAGATTTCTTACAGCTATATTTATTTCCCACAACTTCTTACAGCTATATTTATTTACCACAGGTAGACAATCAAGTTCAAGCAACTGATGGGTGTAAGCAACTGATGGCCTCTCTAGCAATAAGAATTGAGATATTTAAATGCCTAAGCACTAAAGGTTTTCTCTGTGCTTTATCTTCTCCAAACTATTTTGTTGTTTCGGCAGGAAGCAAGCAGTGATGGCAAGGGTATATTGCCTTGGCAGTAAACTGTAAATCAGAATGATGTAACCGCAAAAAGAATGATGTAAATTTGATGTTCACACTTCTTTGAAAAACTTGCACTATAAGATCTAGTATCTTCAAAACAAACCCGTGGCTTTGGGATGGTTTCTTGAGCCTTTGGGTCTTCCCATGTTATGCTCAGTAAGGTTCAAGCGTTGCTTAGCTTATAAGGGATCCGGTGGCAGAAACAAGAAGCTTGGAACTACTTGTTTGCGGGGGAGAATTTCTGGTGCAATAGCCACCTTTTATGCTGATTCTTTGCACGCCAAACCATGATTCTTGAACTAAGATGGTTCTTAAATGAGGAAAAATGACATGTTTAAACCAAAGACTTAGGTTATTTTCTTAAAGTTTCGATGGTGCAATGGCATCAACAATATTATCATTAATAGTCCACAAAAGGACCGCCATTGTGTTGTATTTCTGGAGGCTTTTAAAGGGAAAAACCCTACCACATAAATCCAATTGCCATAGTTCTTAGGCAATTAAATGGTCTATATGGTCAACATAAGAGACTTACGTTATTTCCATAAATGTTCAAACGCAACGTTAGATACCCATTTAAATTGTGATCCACATAAATCCAAATGCAATGGTTTTTAAGCAATAAATGGTCTAAACGGTTAACATGAGGGGTTATTTCCCTAATGTTCTCATGCAATGGTAGACAAACATCTACATTATAATCCGTCATGGTTTCTACGGTGTAAGAACACTACAATTCTGGAGTGCTCACAAGTGAATTCCTAGCCAAATAAATTCACCCATCACAAAATCACCATGGTATTTATCCACACATCTCATGATGCCACCTAGGAACCTATGGACATCATTAAAGTGCTACTTTTAGCGCACGCAATAAATCAAAGCAATTTATATGAAGCCCGTATCTTGTGATCATAATGCTCATCTACCAAAATACTTCTCATAATGCACCTTACTTGTTATGATGCAAATTTGCAAATGATGTAATTGACCAAAGACACCTAAAGAACACATATGCCTAATAATATCGGAAATATCCCTATCGTGAGAATTTTAGAATAGAATGACGGAAAATTGTACAAAAGGAGCATGCTAAAAATGCAACATGCACCGTAGGACGTCCTAAACTCTTAGACGTTGGACCGTAATGAGTATACTAACATTGGAGCATCCACCGTAGAACGGATTTTCCCTTGATGTTTTACTTACAAAACTTACAAAATATTTCGTCGGTTAACATTGTTCGTAGCACCAACAGCAGCGGCATCAACATCCGATTAACCTTCTGGTTAATTGGATAGCCATCAGAATAAATAAAGGTGGATTAGAGAACATGCTAAAATTGGAATGTGCACCGTAGGACGGACGCGCCGTAGGACGTATTAAATTTCTTGAGTGCGCTTCCAATATATATAAGTACGGTCCCATATGTATGAGTAAAAGGGCTGAGAGGGTCCCTATACTCATAGGGCCCCTCCCTGCCAACTACACAT
>JAANSK020280213.1:0-11052 GCA_011763485.2 Isoetes engelmannii
TCAGCATCCTTCTTGTTATTCTCAATCTTACGGCGTTTAAAGTGCAGTTTATCTCTCATTCATTTCGAATTCTGTCATTTTTTTGAATAACAAATACTTAGAGTACACTAAATCGCAGTCCTTCGACTACAATATTTTATTGAACAAATTTTACAAACTTTAAATCCTATTTCTTTTCAAACATTTTTCGATTCACATTTAAATTACTGATTTAAAGGCAAAATATTGTATTCGATTCAATTTGATTCCTATACTTTGCACGAAATGGGATGAATCTAGGAAATCATATGAATTATCGTGCACGTTTAACATGTTCGTAAAGTGAAGCTCTAAAATTATATCAATAAGATGTTTGTCCCCCAAATGCCCATATTTATAGAGCTCCCTTGGTCCCTTGGGTTGTTGCATATCATAGTAAACCACATATATAATGCCACTTATATACTAGCCTAACATATAGTACTTTGTAGGGGAAGGGAAGTAGGGGCTAGCTTGTCGCAACAGCACCAAGGGCCTCGCTATCGACGACAATCGAAAGCAGGAGGAATGAATCAACTATAGCTTGCACATTAACTTGATTGTTGAAGAAGGAGTCACATCTTCAAAAAAAATGAATAAACCAACGTTCTATTCGCATAAAATTAAACATGATATCTTGCAAAAGATTATATGTATGTAGAAACAAACATATTTATATCAAGGAAACGAAATATATCGTTCTTGAAAGGTACGTCAAAGAGCTTGCAAGTTACATATCACTAGAAAATTACACGATTGAATCTTTGTAGGGGGGAACATATGAACTTGTAAAACCTATGTTGACCAAAGGTCTAGTTAATGTTATACATTTTGCATACTTACACTTCCAAAATATATAACATCTTCTTCTCCTCTTCAACTTTGGCATAGAATTGCATTCATAGAATTCCAACATAGTTTATATACTTGACTACTATTTGTTTCTTCCGTCTGAGGGTTGCCTAAACCGAGGTGCACCAAACCCTGCAATTCTAGCCTATCCACGTGTCCAACCACGTCATTGATTTTAAATTACACCCGTCAGATCTCTTATTTTCCAATCTGACGGTCGTGAAAAATAGATAATCCTTGGAAATTAGTTTCCCTCTTCTTCGACAATGGCTCTGGATCTGGCTATGGCTACTCCGATGACCACTCTGACCACTCTACCGACTTGCTGCTTGTCACATTTGTCTCCAAAATTATTCTTTTGTATATATGTCATCAATTTCCTTGTTTTCTCTCTTTAGTCGGCAGTTATAGCATTGTGAAGGCGATGACAGCATGACCGGTCGCATAGACAGAAGCTATGGTGTTGTATCTTGCCTCAGAGAACTCGGCTATGGAGTTGTGAGCAGGTCGTTTCATCTTTCACTGCAGCTTTCTTTCCTTAAGAGGCTTTGCCATGGCAATTTGTTCTACTTTATGCTCTGGTACAATAATTCTTTTAGAAGGCAAGCTCCCAATGGTGCTGGCCAGGAGAGTGTTATGTTGTTTTGCCTGCGAAGTCTAAAATAGCTCCCTGAATAAGATTTATACTTCCAGACCATCTGCCGGCATGGGCCAGAGGCCGGATGATGAGTATTACTATTTGTTTAAGATGGTTCTCATAGGAGACTCTAGTGTCAGGAAATCAATTCTATGCAGGTTTACTCGTAACGAGTTACCTATTGAATCGAAGTCCACTATTGGCGTTGAGTTTGCAATTCGTTACCATTCAGGTAAAACGTCTAGATAATTCAAAGGCAAAAATACAACCATACACAAGGAAGGAAACCATTTTGTTTTTCAAAAGACTGGACTCATTGTTATCAATATTATAGCACAAGATGAAATAGTTAGTTGCTGCAAATTACTTCTGCTAGATGTCTACTTGAAGTTTCTTGTCAGATGACAACTATTATGAGCTGAAGAAAATGGCCAGATATATCTTACGTAGTATTTTAGTTTTACTAGATCATTTTGGTTTGCAAACTGAACATAACCCGCCACATGTAATATTCTTGAAATGTAATATAGCGCACGAATGCTCAGTTACTTAGTACTAAAAGTTTTATCTGTCTCAGAATTGAATTCAACAGCTTTGAGGTTTGTACTATTTTAGATGAGCTGAGTCGAAGTCAGGAAAGATGTTACTAAAGTATTACATGTAGACATGACCATTGTAGTTGAATACAAAGTTTCATCATACTTTTTACTCTGGTATAAAGGGCAATTGGAGTATATAGGCATTGGTCCATAATCACTGATCAATTAGACAATTAACACCGTCATTGTCTCTTATGCCTTACTCTTATTTTCTAATAAAGTCTACTTCAAGATGCTACCATGTCTTACTGGCGTCCTTAATGACATGGCCATTATGCAATTTTGTCAAAACTTCTGAAAGAGCCATTTTGACATTGAGGTTTTCATGCCAAAACTTCCATTTGGAGGTCATTGCTCCATCAAGATCCACTTTTATGTCATTTTAAATGTTCATAGCTATATGGAAAATAAACCAAAGCAGTAGATTTGTTAGTCAAATGTGTAGATTTGAAATCGTTATGCTTTTCAAGTAGGTGCCGTTTTAAAGTCAAGGGATTGGCCATTGGGCCATTGTCCAGCTGTCAATTTTAAATCTTGTGGACTTGGCATTGCACAGGGGTATCTTGGAGACTAAATGTCCAAAAAAGATGGTGGCCTCTATTGCATCTGAAAATAATCGGTTGCACTGATGGTTTGATACATTCCCCATCTTGTGGCCTTCCAAATTTGTATTTGTTAAAGAAGGCATCAAAATCACAGCACTCATACTTGCTCTGTAGTTATATCATTTCCTAAACTGCTTCTGCCCATGCGCTGTCACTGGCGTAGTTGGCTATCATGTGTCTGCTTGTCGATCTGTATTTGGATATTTAATATTAAAGGTGGGTTATACAGCTATTTATTTGGATATTTAATATTGAAGGTGGGTTGTACAGATTGACGAAAAATGGTCAAAAGCCTAAATTTGGAATATTGCAGGACAAGAAAGGTACAAAGTCATCACCAGTGCATACACTGTGGTGATGTTGGTACATTACTTGTGTATGACATTACAAAGCATGTAACATATGATAGTGTTTAGAGGTGGCTAAAAGAATTACGAGACCATGTTGTTTCCACATTGTGATAATGCTGGTTGGCAATAAATCTGACCTTAAACATCTCAGAGGTGTCTCAATAGAAGAAGCCAGAAGTTTTTTTTGAAAAGGAGAGCCTTTCCTTTTTAGAAACATCTGCATTAGAAGCCGTCAATGTGGACAAGGCATAACTTTCAACAAATAGTTAGTCTCATGGATAAAAACTCAAGCTCTTTGTTCTGTATCCATGTATCCTCCTTGTGTATTTTTTCACCTATAAGGAATGTTTTCCTCTTGGGAGGCGATTTATTGTTTATAGGAGGGAGTTTTAGAATGAATTGCAGTCCACATGGCTCCTACTAGAATTTTATTGTAAACTACTACTATTATAGTTTATGTGGGATTGAAGTCGTAATATATCAAAATTAAGTCAGATTTGACCTTTTAGTTATCATTGTGATATTTCAACCACTAATGGATCCATTATACGGTTACTCATATAATTGCTAAAATATCTATTTGTATGGGGTAATCCGTAGTGCTTTGCACCTTGTTCTTAAAGGTCGGGATACAAGGCCCATTCATGGTCCTCTATGCTCGTCTACCTCATGGTTTCTGTCCTTTGCCTCGAGCCTGCCATTTTGCTAGTTAATATTATTTTAAGTTTAAATAATAAAGTGATGTGACATGGCCTAACTTTTTCTATAAAAGCTAGGGTTCCCAGTTGTTATCTCGACGAGTTTTCCATTCCTACCTTCTTCGACGAAGATTCTCCAGCGCCCTACTACTTCATCATGTCGCCAGTCAGTCCAATGGATGCAACCAATCGCCTCGCTTGGTATGACGCAGGAGAGCATTGGAATCCTCAAGTTCCCTATGATCTCCTTGATCCCCTTCTGTTGTTCAAGGTTGATCTCATCTCCAACATGCAAGCTAATCCGGAGTATACCCCGTGGCTCGAGTTCTACGCAATGGAGATGGTTCCTCTCTGCTGCAAGATGGGTGATCCTCCCATGCTATATCTTAGGAAGGTTCACCTCGTCCAGATGATGGGAGATGATACACCTGCCTCCCAAATAGTCTATGGTATCCTCCGAAGGGGACGAGACCAACCCATCCTCAAGCATGATGGGGACACTCTCTTCGAGTTGCCCTAGCCATCTTGATGGACAGATACATGGCAGGTGTTCAGGAAGGAAAGCAGTTGAGTCAGGGTAGTGCTGAGGCTGACCAGGATGATGATGAGTTTGTAGATCTTAATGACTATAACAGATGGAAGCAACTTGCTCACGAGTTGCCACACCAGTTCGGCCACAG
The DNA here is from genome assembly GCA_011763485.2 of Isoetes engelmannii. Taxonomy (NCBI): domain Eukaryota; kingdom Viridiplantae; phylum Streptophyta; class Lycopodiopsida; order Isoetales; family Isoetaceae; genus Isoetes; species Isoetes engelmannii. The sequence goes on from JAANSK020280213.1 coordinate 4,440, forward strand.
TTACAGATTTGCTAGCCTGGAAGCGGTACCCATTGTCTATGTCAATGGGCAGGAATACCTCGTTCTCGATGACATTCTGGGGATCTATCAGGCCAGGGGACTTTTTTGATCCTGAACCAAGGCTGATATTTTGTATAGGCTAGTCGACTACTGTATGGACCTGTTTATTGATTACGAGAGTCCACAGCTTCCACCACCAGTACAGCATGCCTTAAATTACCGTTCGAGGGATTTTGACCCTGTTGATACCTTGCTTAGCTTACGCAATTTTCTTTTGAAAGATTCTCCTCCTTCGGAACCCGACAGCACTGCTTTTACCGCTACGATCCTCACTGTTCATGACATGAACATTGTTGAGATCTCCGACAATCCGGATGAGGAAGGTGGGCCATTAACAGGGGTCACCAAGGGAGAGATGCAGGAAGACAAGGAAGAGATTGAGGAAGATACCTTGACGTTAAGACCTTGAGAAGAAAGTGCACCTTCCAGCTCAAGGGGCAGTAAACACTTTAGGTAACCACCTCCCTCGTTTCTTTCTTTCAGCTTTCAAGGAGGGCCAGGTCCCTTTTGTTGCTCAGAAATTGGCGAAGGAGGCAGAGGCATCTTGGTGGGCACTCCAAGCACTATCTGGAGTGGCGAGCCACCAAAAGATCAATAGCCAGCAGCTTACTATTACGTTGATCCGCCACGATCTAGCTTTGGTTGCACTGGGCCAGGATACACCAGAGTGGATGAGCATGAAGATGGTGATTGATGCGCCTCTTGCTACCTATTGCCCACCAGACATCACAGCTCAAGCTGCTATCACCGTCAATCCTGCTGCCGCCCTGCTCCCTTATCGGCCTCCTCCAGACCCTTCATAGGATTTTTCTGGAGCCGGACCTAGTTCCTCAGCTCCAATGCACAATTGTAATTTTTATGAATTGCCTTCTCTATGATATGTAGCCTTTATGGCTTATTACAACTTTGATTAATATAATATTTCATGTGAGTTGCTTTTGAATGGGCTTCTTGAGAATCAAGTTAAATATAGATCAGACTTGTATATGTTATTAAAGTCTAGTTACACCAATGAATATCGCATATGCACGTCTTGTCTATAATTAATTTCTTTTCTTTTTATAGACGGGGCTCAGAATGCCGATTGGGCCAACCTCGTCTCCTGAAATGACATATTGCGAGCTGCAAGCCTATGTCTTGCAGGGACAAGGACCGGGACAGGCACCACCTGCACCCCACCTGATGCAGGAAATGGCCAGCATGGCCATGGGAAGCGCCTACGCACTCTCGCAAGTCCATTTCAGGATCAAAATTCAGTGACTCCTTGAAATCCTCTTATTCAGAACCTAACGCTGCAAGGGCCAGTAAAAAGGATTATAAACAAACCGTTGATGCAGCAATGGCCAGCGTTTCGAAAAACAGAAAACTTGCCCAGTTCTCTGGGAAGACCAGGTCAGGCGTAGACGCTGAGTCATGGCTTGATGAGATGCGTGAATTTGGACACTCATATGGTATGACAGACCGTGACATAGGGCGAGTTGCCACCACAAATCTCACCGGTGCAGGTCGTATTTGGTGGAGGGGCTATGCACGAGCAAATGGCCTTACCAGGAACAAATACCAATTTAAGAAGTTTGCTAAGGCATTTAAAAGCCATTATGTTCCCAAGGCTCACAAATGCCAATAAATCCATACCTTCCATAAGCTTGAACAGAAGAAAATGTCAGTCCAGGCATACACGGATGAATTTACGCGCCTGAGGCTGTATGTGCCAGGAATTACCGAGCACCGTGCCGTTGAAGGCTACATTGAAGGGTTGTCTGGCAAGCTGAAGAAAGTTGTTCGTGCTATTGATCCCAAAACTGTTGCAGAAGCAGAAGCAAAGGCACTCAGTCTAGGGGAGGAACTGCCTAGGGCCACATATCAAAGGAGCACCAGTTATGGAGGCGGGAAACCTTATGTTCCATTTAAGCCCCACTCACCTAGTCCAAGGCCTGCACCACATACTTCTTATCAGCGTCTTGAGAAGAAGGTGAGTTTCAACCTGCCAAAAAAGAAGGGGAACACCACTGGAGCAGTTACTGCAGTCCATCACAGGAAGCCAGGGAGCAACTCAGACGAGACAGGGCTTGTTACCACTGTTTCAGGCCAGGCCACCGCATGCAGGACTGTCCATAAGTGACGCAGGTGACACAAGCTGCTCTGGCTGAGATGGATTGGGACGCGCTGCTCGGGCTCACAGACTTACCCACCTTAACAGACGAGGAGCCTCAAGATTATATCCAAGGTGAGTCCCATATTCTTGCTGCTATATTGAAACCGGAGAAACTGACAACCTTCAGTAATTTCTACTGTGGGGACTATAGACTCTAAGCCATTTATTGTTTTGATGGATACTGATAGCACCCACAATTTTGTGTCTCCTAGAGTGGCTGAAATGTTGCATGCTAAGGTTAACTAAAGTCCAAGCCTAGAACGGTTATTTTGGTCAGTGGTGTTGTTCGATATACTCAGGTCCGTCGCCTTAATTTGGATATTAAGTTATCTGGTGCATCTGCTTCTATGGGGGGAGAAATTATGAATATTGGTAACTATGATCTTATTGTGAGAATGGAGTTTTTAGCAGTCGCCAAAGCCAACATTGACTGTGAGAAGCGTGCGGTGATGTTTACTGCACTGGATGGCACTCGGGTTACGATCACAGGTAATCCAACTAAGCCCATTATGGAGTGTATTTCCTTGAAACAGTTGCGCAAAGCTATCAAAAGAAATAAAGTTACTCATCTTATAAAAGTTGCCTCCATTGCATCACCGTCTAAACAAGATGAAGTCATTGCGGGCTTACCCCCACCTATTGGTAATCTTCTTCACGAATTCCATGATCTTTTTCCTGAAGAAATCCATAAATTGCCGTCTTTTCGAGGGGTTGAGTGTGAAATTGCCCTTGCACCTGATACTAAGCCTACCAGTAATGCTCCCTACATATTGAGTACTCCAGAGTTAGGCGAACTTAAGAAACAACTACATGATCTTCTTAACCTCGGGTTCATTAGGCCAAGTGTATCCCCTTTTGGTGCACCTATACTCTTTGTTAAGAAGAAAGATGGCACTCTTTGCATGTGTATTGACTACCGTCAATTGAACAAGCACACCATTAAGAACCGGTATGCATTGCCTAGGCCAGATGATCTCATGGATCAACTTCAAGGTGCAAAGTACTTTTCTAAGATTGATTTGCGTTCCGGATATCTCCAGATTAGAATCAAAGAGGAAGACATTCATAAATCTGCTTTCAGAACAAGGTACGGGCATTATGAGTTTACAGTCATGCCTTTTGGCCTCACTAATGCCCCTGCAACATTCATACGTCTAATGAATGATGTGTTCCATGAATTCCTTGATGAGTTTGTTATAATCTTCTTTGATGATATCCTTATTTACAGTAAGACCTTGCAAGATCATGAGCGCCATCTTCGGTTGGCCTTGCAAAAACTTAGACGACATCAGCTTTTTGCCAAGTTTTTTAAGTGCAAGTTTGCCACTACTGAAGTTGAGTATCTTGGCCATATTGTGTCAGCCGATGGTATTTCCACGGACCCAGCCAAGATTGAAGCTATTAAAGAAAGGCTTGCGCCTACAAATGTTTCAGAAGTCAGAAGCTTTTTGGGGTTAGCTGGATATTACCGAAAATTTGTCAAGGACTTTGCCAAGATTGCAGCACCTTTGACTGATCTTACCAAAGATCAAATGGTAAAGGATTGGGATAATCATTGGAAGGAGAAGGTACAACCTTTCTTTGATAAGTTGAAGGAAACTTAGACCGCAGCACCCGTCCTTACCTTGCCAAATCCTCAGAAGGATAAGTCGATTGCCACAGGTGCTAGCAACGTTGCAACGGGTGGTGTCCTCTTGCAGGAAGACCGGGTTGTAGCTTATGATTCCAAAAAGATGAATGAGGCGGAGAAGAATTATCCCACACATGACCAGGAACTTCTGGCCGTTGTGCGTGCTTTACGAATTTGGCGGCATTACTTGTTGGGCACCCGATTTCAGTTATACAGATCATCAAAGCCTCCAATACATCTTCACCCAGCCGCATCTAAATTTTCGGCAAAGGAGATGGGTTGAATTTTTAGAGGAATACGATTTCCAGGTTGTTTATAAGTCTGGTAAGCATAATGTTGTTGCCGATGCTCTTTCACGACATCCCTTGATTACCCGGACCCATTGTAATGCCATATCCACACTCAACAATGAGTTTGGGAAGTCCATTGAAATATCATTCCAACAGATCCGGAATTCAAGGACATGTGGCATAGTCTATCCCAGCAGGCCAGGACAGACAAGGAACGGGAGACTTATAAGCACTATAAGAAGGAAGGTATGATGTTATACCATAAAAATAAGTTGTGTGTTCCAGAATCTTTGGGAGTTAGAAAGCTTATTCTCCGTGATGCACACAATAGCCCTATTGCCGACCATTCGGATTTTCTGAAGACGTATTTCAAAATACGCAGCAGTTACTTTTGGCCGGGCATGAAGAAGCAGATTGCCAGTTATATCAAATAGTGTCAATTGTGCCAACAGACAAAGGCAGAACAGTTGCGTGTTCCAGGTCTTTTGGAGCCACTTGATGTCCCAAATGCCAAATGGGAAGTCAATAAAATGGACTTCATTGTCAGATTGCCTCGGACATTGAGAGGTCACGATGCCCTTATGGTTGTCGTTGACAAACTCTCGAAAATGGCACATTTTTTGCCATGCAGAACTACAGATACTGCTTTGGTTACGGCTTTGTTGTTCACAAAGGAGATATCCACTTACATGGCATGCCCAAGGTCATTGTTTCAGACCGTGATCCCAAATTTGTCAGTGCTTTTTGGACAGATATCTTTAATACTATCCAGACTAAGCTTGCTATGAGCACATCCTATCACCCACAGACAGATGGACAGAAGGAACGTACAAACCACATTATTGAGGATATGCTAAGGAATTATGTCTGGAATAAGCAGTCCAAATGGGCAGATTATATTCATCTGGTGGCATTTGCATATAACATCACTAAGCAGGAATCTTCGCACATGTCTCCTTTTATGATTAATTATGGATACAAATGCCTTACTTCGGATACTTGGTATAATCCAGTTTCTAAGGTAGAAGTATCCCAGCAATTGCTAATTGATATGCACACATTTGTGGAAGAGGTTCGAGCTTATTTATTGGCTGCCAGAAGCCGACAAAAGAGTCTTGCCAACAAGCATCGGACTCCTCGAGAATTCCAAGTTGGAGAGTCTGTATGGTTAAAGATTAAGGTAAAGCAAGCGAAGCTCAAGATTGGTAATTGTAAGAAGCTAGCACCCAGATGGGCGGGTCCCTTTGAAATTGTTCAACGTGTGGGCACTTAGGCCTATAAACTTGATCTTCTCGCTCACCTGAAGGTCCATAAAGTTTTTCATGTTAGTCTGCTGAAGCAGCACACTCCTAATCCCACTCAGATATTGGAGACCCCAACGTTGTTGGAAATGACGGAGGGGCGACTTGAGATAGTGCCTGAAGCTCTTTTGGCTCGAGCTTACAAGCAGGCTAGACGTAGCCAGATTTTGCAGTTCTTGGTTAGATGGAAACACTTACCAGTTGAAGATGCCAGCTGGGTATTAGATATGGACCTTAATAAGAACTACCCCGACTTCATGAAAGAGTGCCAAGGCCGTACTATCAATGACCCAATTGTTTTCGGCTCCGAAGGTACTCATGAGAGCTATGGCCGCGAGGGCGTTTGCATGCATTCAGTATGGAATGTTTGCATCCGCCTTCGTGTGGATTAAGTCGGGCAGGTAGCTATGGGTGATGATGGGACTGAGTCGTCCATGCTCCCTAGCCAACGACTTAGTTTTATGCATGTACGTCTATAGCATAGGCATAGGCACATGTTAGGCTAGAAATGCATGTTAAATTGCATCTAGGTTGAAATTTTAAGGGGGTGGTCCCTTCAACCACAACTTTTCAATACTAATATTAATGTGATTCTGCAGGCGGTGAGCAATAGGTGTTGCCTGCAGGTGTTACTAGAGGCTTCTGAGGGCCTGTTGTGTTTTCTCGTTGCGTGTTTGAAAATGGCTCCGGCCAAGAACATTGATCAATTACATGTGATGTTTTTATTGTTGTTGTGATCTTGTTGAAAACTGCACTATCTGTGAGTTAAGTAGTCTTATTTTGCCTCTTAGATTAAGGGTTTAAGGGTGGGTAGAGGCATGAATTAGCCTTTAGGATTGTAGCATATGTTCCTAGATTAAACCACTTAAATCCCAGTAATTACGGCCTGTGCATAGAGCCCACCGGAATGTAGATGTTTTACTGTGGCTGAGCACCAGATAAGGGACTTGATGGTGAAGTGTTATGGGATCCAGCTTGGGTTGGTGAACATTTTAGTGGGCTAGGCTTATATATAGTCGGTCACTGCGTGTGGGCCAGGTATGGGTCTGATACCCCTTGGGTCAAGAACGCATCCGAAAGATGGTTCTTGGGCTCGATATGTGCGAGTCGGTCGTATGGTGGCTCGACCTATGGATTTTGGGGGGTTAAGTCGGGTACGGGTGTGGTTCGCCTGAGG
>JAANSK020280224.1:0-11051 GCA_011763485.2 Isoetes engelmannii
GTACCGAGACTGTGGAGCATTGTCTGGTCCTCTGCCCTCACTTGCAGGCAGCCTGGGATTGGGTTCGGGCTCGGTTCTAGGTTCGGCTGACTAGCCAGCAGCTATTGCTACATTTGTATCTAGGTACCTGGCCCCTTCTAAAGAAGCAAGCCTTGCATGTCTGTGTGGCTTGGTTGGTGTGGTTAATTTGGAAGCGGTGGTGACTGAGGATTTTCCAGGGGGTGCTGCAGCCTTCGGCTTCTATCATCCCCCGACTGAGGTACAAACTATTTCAGAGTTTCTTGGTCTTCCCTGGATTAGCGGAACGGAAGCTCGCCATTTGGCGAGACTTCCTTGGGATAGTGGATGATGAGGGAGGTTTTGTTCAGTAGTTGTTGTGGTGATGTTGGAGTGGTGGGGTATCGCTGCTCCTTCGGGGCAACTCTTTTTTCTCCTCACTCGCCTTGTATTCTTGAGGTCAAAGGTTACAAGAAAATTACAATTTGGAGCTCAAAATACTCAAGACGACTGAAGAATCTATATATAACACAAGAATATGTACATATCCACTAGGGTACAAGAGAACAAGAGAACTTGAACAATAATGTTTCGCAACTGATGTTGAACCGAAAAAGTTATGTCATCCTTGAACATCTCTATATATATTGCATGAACTCCAATAAAGTATGTCCGCCATCTAGCATAGGTGAATATGCATCACTTGGCGGGCATGCAGGATGCCACTTAGCATTCATGAACGTCACATGACAAACATAGATGAAGACAGTTGATATATTTTTTATGATTATGGCGATAGTGCATTTGAAAAGAGTCAATGACTTGTAACTAAATATCATTGGTTTAAAACCCATCTATAACATAACACTTTTGCTTATGTGTTGGACCCAAGGAAGCAACTAACTCGACGGCCAGATCTCACCGTAATGACATCCTAACGAAAATCAACTGAGACCATGGCGGTTGCTTCACGCCTCATAACGCGGATGCCCAAAAGATATAGGCCGTCTGATTGTGAATCAGACGGATGGGATTGAAAGATTCCTCCACCCAACCCCCAAAGCCAAGGTTTGCCCTTCGGGCAACCCAAAAAAAAAGAGAGGAGAAGTAAACATTTACCTTGATGCATGGAACAATAGTCCATTCGTATTTTTCACTTGAATAAGGGACCTCACAAGCAAATTATTCAACTTAATTTGAGGAATACCCTCGATTTGATAGACAAATCTTTTCCAACCCACCCCCTCCATTTATCAATTTTTCGTCTAGCCCACTGAGTTACCCTAGGCAACTTATTTTTACCTCCTCCATCAATATCCTTCAGCATTCTCTCATCCATAGCCATAAATTCCTGGCATTTATCACCCTTATGCCTCAACAAAATCTACATTAAACCACTCTTCCTTTGCCACACTATCCATAAGCTTTTTAACATCCTCGAGATGTACACCCTCAAAGATAGAATCAAGCTCCATTCCTCTTTCTCCCTTACATATGTCTCTCTGGACCACTTGGATGAAAAGAGGGTCTGCTAGCCTGAATGCTGTCAGCTAATACTACATGCAAGGCAAGCAACAAGGCAACAACAGAGCACAACCTATTTTCATCCGCCATAGCGTCCACAACTGCAACGAAGAAACAAAAAAAGGTTAGAAAACCATACAAGGACGAAAAAAGCACAGTTAAATAAAAAATAAAAATAAAAAATAAAAATAAAAACTAACTTAAGAACCTTAAAAATTGGCAGATCTTACCGCAGATCTTCAACAACCTTCAAGAACACGACATATCTTTTCGCAGATCTTCAAGAACACGAAAAAAGACTACAATTTCTCGCAGATCTTCAAGCAGCACCAAGTTTTCCAGCCGCAGCAAGAAATAAGCTCAAGCACAGCAAGAAACACAGTTCAAGCACACCACAACGACGAAAAGCACACGTAGACGCAAGAACTCGCCAAAACACTTGAACGACAGCTCCAAATCCGGCAAAAAGGACATCAATTGGTAGCTACAGCCAAGGCATCTCCAGAGAAGCAAACTGCGGGGCAAGTGCCGCTGCGGCGCCTCAGAGAAACGTACTGCTCTGCCGAAACAACGCCATAGCTAAAACTTTGCATAAAGTTCAAACATGTGTGGAAGAATCTTTCCATGTCAGTGACAGGTCAACGACACCTCAGAAAAAAGGCCCCACCGTTGATTATGTAATTAAATTGCACGTGTCGAAGTTTCCTTGGAGGAAACTTTTCGGCGGCGCACCAGTCGCAGCTTTGCCGTTCGTGGCAGCGCTGCTGAAAATTTCCACCAAGGAAACTCCTCCGCACGGCGGTTTCATATTATGACCCCCCAATGATGAGACGTTAAGTAAAGTAGTTCATCACGGGTATGCTAAAGAATATTCCCTCGAAACAAATCGACGCCCACAAACACTCGATCGAATATGCATTCAATTGCCCTGGAAAAATGCACGCTTTGAACATTGTTGTGAGAGGGTTATGGAGGGAGAAAAACTAAAAGCTGTAGAAATGGAGAAGCATTTCGAGAGCTTCAGAAGCATTCTAGACGAGAGCAGTGCCGTCAGGGAGCAGCTTCGCACTGTTATTAGCGACCTCGATTCGGCAATCCGTCTCATGTATGCTGCCCTGCTTCCTGTACACCACTCTTCTTCTGCGGGTAACAAGACAGGCTGAGTTCCTTTTCTTGGTTTTCATTGTCATATCATCATCCTTTGTAAATCATCTTTAAGTTTAATAATCACATACCTATACGTTTTACCAATTATTTTCTCCAGCTTTTGATTGGATAGCTGTATGCTAAGTACACATAACTGATATTGCTAAGTGATGAATGGCTCTATGTCTGAACCAGACAAAGGAATGATGAGTGTCAATGTAAAGAGGGATTGAATAAGAGCTTCCATAACCTTTCGAAGAAAATGGGCAGCAGTTAGTGCTGAACTAGTTGAAAGGCTTTGATCCATTCATTACTAAATTTTATTGTTCAATGTCTTGCATTCTGTCGATATTAAAGTCAAGCATACGTTTAAGACTTATGTTATCAGAGTGCATAAAGAGGATATTGTCAAATTAGGCAACTCTTATTTTATGTATACCAATATATCCCTGGCAATGTAAACTGAAAGGATTGTTTCACTGCAGAGGTTGTACAGAAAGCAAAGGGCCATATACCAGGTTTGCAAAGTCTCTATGCCCGTTTGGCTGATGTTATCAAGCATAGGCCTGGAGAGTACTATCGGTAGGAGACCTTCTCACTTTTTTTAACAAGCATTGCAGTCTGATACTACTACCTTGTCAAACATTAGGTACCATGACTTCTGGCGTAGTCAAACACAAACAGTAGTGTTTCTGCTTGCATTCCTTCACTGGTTAGAGTCTGGTGATCTCATAACGCATACCAATGCTGAAGCTCTGCTTGGCTGTGAGTGATACTCGCCTTTGTTAGAGATGGAGAATTTATGACCTCAATGTATATTCATATGCAGTGCCACAAGGGGAGTTTGCTATTGATTTGGACGACTACTTGGTTGGTATGTAGCCAAGCAAAACTTCATTATGGATGCCTAATTCATGGAACTTGAAAGGAAGAGGAAAGCATTATGAAGAAGCTATCTGTTTTTAAAAACATAGAGACAATTATCATTTGTGCATATTGGTTTTTCAAACATATGTGGTAGGTAGCATGTTTTATCTTCATAAGGCTGACAATACTGACTATATGGTCTTGTCTGCAGGATTGTGCAACATGTCAAATGAACTGGTAGGGTAACTTCTCAAGTTTTTGTACATTTGATTTGTGGATTAAACTGCTGTTTATGTGATTATGCAGCCAAGGTATGTTGTGAACCAAGTGACGGCCGGTTGCTATGATTGTCCACAGAAGGTTTCAATATTTCTTAGCAATCTATATGCTGCCTTCAGAATTTTGAATCTCCGAAATGATTATCTGCGAAAGAGGTTTGATGGTGAGGAAATTAAATTTGCCATACTCTTCTGAGAAGTGATTAACAATCACGCATTGACATATTTTCTGAAACAGGCATAAAATATGACTTAAAAAAGGTGGAAGAAGTTCTATACGATGTGAAGATCCGGGGGCTACTTAATGGACATTAATGAGTATGTATAAGAAGTGATGTTAAAGTTTATCACTGAAATTTTGATGCATCGAGGAACTTGTTTTGTACAGCCCTGCTAAATTGCGAGAAAATAATAATGTCAGTAGTATATTAATACAGCCCTTGCCGAACATAGAGTACATATATGTTTGTCCCCAGCGATCTACTGTGTGTATTGTCAAGTCCAATATGCAGACGTAATATGAGTATATGCAGTCCACAGAACTTAGAACGATATTTAAATTCCCCAAATGTTGTAAACAATTAGTTCTAGCATCCCCTTGCATTTTAGAGAACAATTCTGCACGAAGTTCTTCCATATATGCTTTTTGGTATTTAGAACTCTGAAACAAAAGTTATGAATCATAATTCAAGATCATATAACGTTTCCTCTTTAGTAAGTTTAAGACTAGCCATTTGACCACGAGACCGGATTTGAAGCTTTGGAGCTTAAGGCCAGATTTGAAGCTTAAGACCTCTGTTGCTTAAGGGTCTGCCGGATCAAAGGGCAAGGAAGTACAGAAATACGGATTTTTTTTCCAATGTGGCCTTTTGGGATATGCCTGGTGCCAGCACTGCCAGTCATCCAGCGGCAATTTATTTTCAGGATAAAGCTCTCTATTATGCCTTCGATTGCATCCTCGTTTTGACGGATTGAGGGAAAATAGACAAGTCCGTTGCAGTGGTCCGAACCAAAGGCAAATGTTGATTTTAACGAGCATTATATGAGAGGGCCCAATATTGAGCATGCCATTAAGGGTGCATCCCCATTAGTCTGTTACCACCTTGCCTTGCCAAAAAATTTTTTGGTCGCATTCTCTCTACTCCATTACCACCTTGCCTTGCCAAATTTTTTTTTGGTCGCATTCTCTCTACTCCAGGGCAACTTCAAAAGAGGACTTCCGAATTTCCCAATTCAGAGTCGGGTTTGTTTTCTTGCTGGATTTGGTTTGTCTTCTAGTGAAAGATCTATTATGATTTTTTTCTTGCTCTGATTTCAAGTTTAGGAGCAACATGAATGGTTTTCAAGCAAATGCCTTTGCTTTGCTTACATGGCAGAGCACCTGAAACTGGGTTCTACCATAATGGGGATGCGGCCTAACGTTGGAGCTCCGACGAGAGCCATGCAGAAAAGGGAAAACATGGGAGTTCGCTGTAAACAATAAAATAAAACCTGTAAAAAAAAAACCAGTCAAATTTGAGGGTTGCGGAATACAAAAACCCAACTTCCATTCCGCAATGGAAACAATGCCACATGGCATCAGCAGGTTGAACCTCAGATCAAAATGAAGACCCCACTTTCATTTTGTTATGTGGAATGGCTTTGAGGACACCATTCTGGCCGTTCCAGAGTGACTGGAACACCGGGCCACCGATGTTCCAGTCACTCTGGAATAGCCAGACTGGTGGACTCATAGCCCATTCCACATCGTCATAGACAGTTCTTCACAGCCAGACTGGTGGACTCATAGCCCATTCCACATCGTCATAGACAGTTCTTCAAGCTACAATGGCATACACGACCTGTTACAGCAGGTAAAATCAAGAATGTGCAAGCCCATTTTCATTTTAAAAATGCAAGAATGCAGAGCGGGTGTGCAAAAATGCACAGCGGGCCTCCATGGCGTTGACTATCTCGGAAATAATGAAGTTCTATCTCTATATGCCAAATATTTATGCATTTGCCCTTCTACCACGTAGTTTGGCTCTCTATAGAATAATACTAGAATAGTTTGTTTTTTTTTAAATAGTGAAGCATCTTAGCCTAGTATGTTTTGGCTCTTAGTGAAGTGCCTTGACAAGTTCGGACAACAAGCTATGAGCACAAGACATATATTTTTGGACATTTCTAGGAAACAACCACTGGTCCGTGCATGAAACAAAATAGAAGGCGTGTCAAAGATGGTCTCTGTGTTCTATCACTATAAGTAGGCCTGCAACCTCCATAGGCACTGCATTTTAGTATTTTTCCGATCTAGCATGGCGCCCTCTTCCTTCCTGCTGTTGTCTAGCGTTAGCTTCGGCTTCATCCTGTGCTGTAGCGGCGTTATGGGAAATGAAGAGCCCGTGAGTCGTGCTGATTTTCCAAAGGATTTTATTTTTGGTACAGGATCGTCCTCTTATCAGGTATGCACTTATTGATTATTCTAGCCTTACATCCACAGGGATTTTTTATTGTGTGATTGGGCAGTATGAAGGCGGAGTGAATGAGGGGGGCAGAGGACCTACTATTTGGGACTCTTTAGCACATACTCCAGGTTTGTTATCTCCCATCAAAAGCTTAATCGACTTCTACAATTTTTCTGACAAGATGCATCACAGGAAAGATTTTGGACGGCAGTAATGGAGATGTTGCAGAAGATCAATATCACCGTTACAAGGCATGTAGTATGATGGTTTTTCTTTTTGAATTGTTTATCTCTTTTCTTATGAAGCAAAATTTGCAGGAAGATGTCCAGTTAATGAAATTTTTGGGCGTGGATGCCTATCGCTTCTCTATAGCATGGAGCAGAATTTTTCCAGGTATGGCATTATTTACACCGCATGGTTTCTTAAAATTCCACTATCCTTGTTAATTTAAGCTTGAACAGAGGGCAGAGGAACAGAACCAAATGAAGCTGGGATATCTCATTACAATGACCTTATCAACAATTTAATTGCCAATGGTAGGTGTTACTAAGACATGCCTTAATATTTCTATGAGGCTGACAATTTCAGTTAATTACAGGCATAGAACCATATGTGACAATCAGCCACTTTGACCTCCCTCAAGCCTTGCAAGATTCGTACCAAGGATGGATTGGTCCACAAGTGATGTAAGATCTCCTAACCCAGTTAAATCTAGGTTATTTAGACAAGTTGCTAAGAGCCCTAACTTACTCATATATTGCAGAGAGGACTATGTGGCATATGCCAATATATGTTTCTCAGCATTTGGGGATCGAGTGAAGCACTGGTCTACTTTCAACGAGCCCCGTCTCTTCATTGTAGGGGGGTATGTCAATTTCCTGTTACCAGGGGATACTTCACTCCTAGATCCTTCAATCGATCCATATGTTGTTGCACATCATTTCTTGCTTGCACATTCTGCAGCGGCACAATTGTACAGAAAAAAGTATCAGGTAGGCATAAACTTGTTTGGCTTGTGTGAAATTATATAATGCTAATAGTCAATCTTATAACTCGGCTCAGGAGAAGCAGAAGGGTTTTATTGGGATTGCACTTGATACTAGATGGTTTGTACCATTGACAGACACATGGGAAGACAAGATGAGTGCCAAAAGGGCTTTGGATTTTGAGTTTGGATGGTAAGCTAGGATCAGCAGTTTCATAATGGAAATATGGCATCAAAGTAACATACTTCTGTTTCCAGGTTCATGGATCCGTTATTTTATGGGAAATATCCTGCATCGATGCGCAAGATAGTAGGAGACCGTCTTCCAAAGTTCAGCAAGGAAGAGTCTGAAGCACTTAGAGGCTCAGTAGACTATGTGGGGATCAACCATTATACTTCACTGTATGCAAGAGAGGCATCTTCGAGCTATAAACCAGAGGGAATAGACATGGCTCTAGTGGGGTATTACAAGGACACCAGAGTTGAAGTGGCAGGAAACATGAGTGGACGAGTTATTGGACCAGAGGTTAATGGTCAATACATATTGCCATGGGGTTTCAAGATGTTGCTCCAACATATTAAACTCCGTTATAACAACCCAACTTTGATTATTACAGAAAATGGTAAGTTAATTGCTCTTTACTAGAAAATTATGGTGCTCTTTAATGTGATAATCATGTTTTAAAATCTTGACATCTTTATGCCACGTTCTCAGGTCTTAGAGATCCGAGTGCAACTAATGGGCGGTTTGATTGGTGGCGTATCAATTATATGAGAGATTATCTTCTTACATTAGCCACTGCCATCAGGTAACGTAATAAACAATGAGTTCTTGCTTTTTATTTTCTCCAGCCTAACAGAAGATTGGACAGGGAAGGAATAAATGTTAAAGCTTATTTTGCATGGTCTCTACTTGATAATTGGGAGTGGAACCTTGGCTACACAATGAATTATGGTCTGTACCATGTAGATCGGACTGACAATCTCAAACGCCATCCAAAAGCATCAGCCTTTTGGTACAAAGGATTTTTAGAAAGATGTGCCGATTCTGTTTCTTCATCCCTTAACATTCAATCGATGGGGTCTACTGGCGCTGTTAGAATGGAGTGATACCAGGCCATTTATGGCATGTATACGTGTACAATAGCATTTATAGCATTTATATAGTAATACAAGTCCCTTATTATTTAGGGCCTGTATGAGGCTGGTTGTAAACTTCTTGCATCAGTAAAGATTTTGTTAGAGTTATATTTGACGGTGTTAATTTTTTATGTGTCTTCTTCCTGACCTCATCCCTTGAGATTCTACTTGATTCCCTCAAGATTACTATATTTTACCTTTTGAACTTTCTTGTAGGAGGGAGAACGTTTTCTTGATTAACAATTACTCTCCACTTCGTACATTGGCAAGTGGCCAAGAAGACAAAAGTCTCGTGATTTTATTGTTTTAGTTTTTTTTTTTTTTTTTTTTTTTTTTATTTATTTATTATGTAACGTCTAGGAAGCAAATGCGCCCCTAGCTGCACATGATTGCTCTATAAATGGTCTTATAGACCCAAGTGGTCTCTGGTAGACTAGACGTTAATATAATCTTTCTTAAGTGAATGAATCACTTTATGCTCTATTTTCTAGGAGTGGCAATAATTGCAAAATTAACATTGATGGGCTAAATTGCCCTAATGTTTATTACCATGGCCATCAACAATCAAAATTATTGAATGTAAGTTGAATAGATCCCTATTAGTGCTTGAATTTTGAGCAAGCAAGTGCACTTGCCCATATCTCAATTTGCTTATAATAGGGATGTGAGGATTTCGTCCCTAATCCTTCACCTTACAATCTATGAGTCGAAGCATGCTTGATTGAAATCCTTTCATGCAACATTCCTCAATATCTCCCATTTGCCAAAGCGTGTGGCCAGTAGCGCATCTCTAGCTTGTCCTTGTCATGGTTCAAATGAAACGTAGATAACGTGGGTGCACATAATCAATACACGCCAACTTGAAAATCTATATATTATCCAAAACTTGGGAGCACAAATTCATATAAAAGAATCACCACAAACTGATCTGAGTGTAGCTAATTGGTAGTTTGATTGTTTGAGGCAATATATTAAGTTTGGAACATGTAATGGCAATATAACAATTACTAAGAACTTGTAGGGGCATTTTGGTAATTTTGTTATATCATATTTGATCCCTTGAATGAGTAATTTCTTATTAATATGTTGAAGATCCATGAATGCAATAGATATAATAAAATAAATTTTTTTTAACGTCTAGGGAGACCAATAGGCAATGGAAATAACAATCAGTTTTGTTGCTTTGGGCATTTTTGTTCTCTAATAACTCCAGAATGCAACAAGTCAAATTGGAAACAACAAGAAGCTCCTCATATTCAATGTTAATACCTCTGAAAGTACACACATGTTAAAGGTTGCAATAGGTTCCAATTGCAGTGAGTAATTGATTACAACTTGCTTGCAAATGAGTTTACATTTGTCTTCATCGAGAAAGAAGTTAATAAACCTTAGGCGCATATCATAATATTTATGCAGGATGATGAATGCTATGAACTCCACTTTGCCTGGTACAAAGAGATGAGTACTTTGTAACATCACCAAAGATGCATTTTGGGCAAGACATTGGACAAACGACTATGAAAAGACCATCACTTAAGTGTTATGCAGATCTAACATCTACAAAACAATCATCAAACCAAATTAGATAGCAAGGCTCAAAGGCCTAAAAATCAAAGCATTGCATGTACATTCTTGTTGGCAGAATAGGCCATAAACATAATACTGGTGCCGACAATGGAGCATTCAAATATTATTGAGATTAGGGACTAAACACCCGCAGATAATAGGATGCAAAACTTGCTACAACTTTGTACCAATTACCAAACAAACTCCATGATCTGAACTCCCATATTAAGGGCCTATTCTTGGAATATTAGGCTCTGCTTTGACTCTGTAATGCTTCCCTAATGTTTGGAGTGTATACATCAACTCAGTTACTTCGTAGATCACTCAAAGAAGAGGATGTTGATGTATGAACATTTAATGTCTAATTAAGTTTTACTAAATATCACATGAAATGGTGCACACTGATCATAGGGAACCCGAATTGGTCATCTCTGTAGGGGTGCTTTTATATATGTGCAGAAGCATGCTGCAGAGATGGGCACACAAATAATAGACATTAATATGGAAGATTATGGAGAATGTTATGCAACCTAGAGAAGTCTCATAAATAGTGACAACAAAAAGTATAGAATAGGGGTTTGAAACATTATATGCACATTCCACAGATTTATAGCACCTGTGGTATCAAATGTAGAACCCAATAACTCAATGTAGAACCTAATAACGTTTGGGCACCAAACATCCACCAAGATCTAGCAGCACAACTTTCATGTCAGAACCAAACAATACAATCATTTAATCAAAAAAGTTGGCCATCCTCATTGCGATCAAAGCAAGCACTCACATGACCATATATATCAAGATCTAGCAGCACAACTTTCATGTCATAACCAAACAGTACAATCATTTAATCAAAAAAGTTGGCCATCCTCATTGCGATCAAAGCAAGCACTCACATGACCATATATATATCTTTCATGTCAGAACCAAACAGTACAATCATTTAGTAAAAAAAGTTGGCCATCCTCATTGCGATCAAAGCAAGCACTCACATGACCATATATACTATGCGCGCATAGACACAAAAGCTCGGTCGAAGTACTGTACGTCATAGTGTTTTTGTGGTAAAGTCAATAGGTCACATAAGTTCCCAGAACATAA
>JAANSK020280235.1:0-11050 GCA_011763485.2 Isoetes engelmannii
TCACCACAGATCCAAAAATCCATACTGTTGCAAAAAGCAACAAGCATACCTTCACCAAACGCTCCCTGAACCGTAACTTCTTCACAGCTAGGTGTTGAATACGAGTGCGGGCTTGTGCATGCGCTGAACCTCCACCCGCTGAAGCCAGAAGACAGACGCATCCATCAGGCGCTCAGGGAAGGCGGCGCTTAGGGAAGGCGCTCAGGGAGTAGAGTAGAGTAGAATAGAATAACGTATAGTGGAGCATCCTTGATGAGAACTAAGAATCGTGCTCCTAAAAAAAAAAAAAAGAAACCCGAGCAATAACTCCTTTAAAGGCAACAAGAAAGTCTAGCTAAGTCATTAACCATGTCACTCAAAGGCGACCTTCACTGTCCAATGGTATAACCTTCACGTATGCAAGCATGGCCGAGCACACATTTAGTAGTAGAATTGTTTCATATGCAAAAAAAAAATATTCAAGTTGGAGTATTTCTAACAAGAAAAAGATAGTCTTTTTAAAGTCACACCACTAGGCAACACCTAACTAGACATGTGACCACTCGCTTTAAAAATGACAAAACACCTAACATAAGGTTGAAAAATGGTAGTCCATTTGTGACATGAAACCCACATAAAGATCTAGACAAATCTAGAGCAAATACATCTTTATAAGAATCAGCATCACATACGACAAGGGAAGCACAATTGCGAAATTGCAACTACTTTGACTTATTCTATGTGGATGTGTATGGGACCATAATAGGTTTTGTTTCCAAATTGTAGATGTGGTGTTGGGTTCCACTAAAGAAGCAATATATATTACAAAATATTCTAAAACTCTTACAAAAGTTTCTACCCATATGTAAATTTCTTCATATGATTATTGTTTTGAGCGGTCGTGACAAAATCCCTTTATACTTTTAAGTTGTTCGATGGACATCCTTTTGTCTATGGAAAATTATAGATAGGGACGGAGTACAAGCAATAGTGTCCCACATTGGTTTCTATCGACTTTAGTTCTTAATTTCCAAGATACCTTGTTGCTCTCAAACAAGAATATCGAAAGTAAACTTCCTATTTTTAGAAGACGTTGTTGATGACCTACTTGTTATGCTATAAAAGGCATATCAAAATGGGGTCAAGGTAACTTTACCTCGGATTGGCAGTTCTCGAAGAAAAAAAAAATGTGCCCTCCGGGATCCCTTGCCTCTTCCCTGCGTTTTTCGTTGAGTGTCCTTTCCGTTGTCGTGCTGCGCTGGCAACACTCTGGTGCCACATGAAATCTTCGCCATCCCCCATTGTGCCTCATCCTCGCCGTCCAGCAAACATTTTAGCTTTTGGATAGCCGTCACGCCGCACCAGACGGGAACCCACCTTAGACCTCTCCGGTGGCTAGAATCGCATAATGCGGATCCCAGATATTAGACACCGAGGCAACCCCCGCGGAGGGATCCCCCGACATAACCACACATTCGGCATCCCCCTCCGGGATCCCACGCCTGTCCTTGACGGGGGCCGTTATTAAACCCCCCGTTATGCCAGACCTGACGACTATCAAGTTCGACACTCCATCCCAGCCATCTATGTAGCCGGCCAATCACAGCCGTCGCATACGCTACCGAGCGTCGGCTTCACATCGCATTCCATATAGACAGGATCCATCCCCGGAACCCAGCTAGCGGGATCCTGGAGATTGGCTAGAAGGCCCGGGATCCACCCCGGAGAACTGGCTGTCGGCAACCCCACATGGGCGATCCCGCTGGATATAGCCAGTGACACTATCCTCGGTGACGGGAGCCCAACAATGGCAATTTCAAAGGTAGTATCCCCCAATTTATTCCCGGCACTGGGAACACCATATTGGGGATCCCCTAACATGGCGCCATGGTAGCATCCCGGAGCCGAAATCACATAGGCAATTTCCTTCACAGAGAACGCATGTACCTGGAAGTAATTGACGCCATTATCCACAATCCGGGATCCCACACAGGACGATCCCATTTCCCGATTTGTCTGAAAGGCATCCCTGTTGGCGGGATCCTTCCCAAAATTCTGGCTACCGGAAACCCCCCTGCACGATCCCGAACTTTGTCACCGGCCTCTTTATCCCCGAGGACGGGAGCACGAATGGTCAATCCCAGAGATTGGTCAGAAGGCCAGGGATCCATCCCCGAGAACCGGCTGCCAGGAACCCCACATGGGCGATCCCACTGGGTGTAACCACTAACATTATCCCCACCGACAGGAGCCCAACAACGGCAGTTCCAAAGGTAGTATCCCCCAATTTATTCCCGGCGTCGGGAGCACTATTTTGGGGACCCCCTAGCGTGGCGCCATGGTAGCCCGGCAATGCCTGTGCTGGGATCCCGACTAGAAGTAATTGGCGCCATTACACACACAGTCCGAGATCCTACAAAGGGCGATCCTATTTCCGGTTCGTCTTAAAGCATTCTTGCTGGTGGGATCCATCCTTGAAACCCGCTACCAGGAACTCCACATGCACGATCTTGAACTTTGTCACCCTTCTCTTTATCCCCGGCGATGGGAGCACCCACCAGGCGATCATGGAGCTAGTAGCTCCCAATTATGTCCTCGCGCCGGAAACCCGAATGGTCGATCCCGAAGATTAGCGAGGAGGCCCAAGATCCACCCGGGAGAACCGGCTGCTAGGAACCCCACATGGGTGATCCCCTTGGGTCTAGCCGATAACATTACCCCCGGCGAAGGGAGCCCAACAACAGTGATTCCAGAGGTAGTATCCCTCAATTTATTCTTGGCACCAGGAACACCATTTTGCGGATCCCCTAGCGTGACGCCATGGTACCATCCCGGAGCTGGAATCACATAACGATATCCTTCACTGGGAACGCCTGTGCTGGGATCTCGGCCGAAAGTAATTGACACCATTACCCAAACTCCGAGATCCCACACAGGGCCATCCCGTTTCCCGATTCGTCTTAAAGGCATCCCTGCTGGCGCGGATCCCGTTCTGGGTGATCCCGGCGGCGGGACGCCTTGTTTAAATGTGGCCTGCGAGATTGCCAGGTATGCCCCCCATGAATTTAGGAGGAGAATTTTGGCATACGAAATTTATGACAAGCATCGCATACTATGAACGGAGCCTCTACGGCCTTCCGTCCATATACATGCATATTAACATATGTTTGGAAACAAGAGCAGAGAATAGTGTAAGACAAAAGTATGAGCAGAACAATTGACACTTCCATTGAGCTCAAGTCAGTATACAACAAATGAACATGACATTGAGCATTCAAGCCACATCCTACTAGCAGGGCTATCAGCACGAACCACAGGCACCTGGTGCTCCGTATTTCTTCCATTTTTGGGGCCGCGACCATGGTGCTGCACATGACGACTTCGACATGAACTTTTTGCTTCGGTGGATCATGCCGAGCCCATTCAATCAATGTTGGCTCCACTTAATATCTCCCATGCTATGGAAACCCCTGCATTGCCTCTGGATTCATGTCTACATGGTGTTTCCTGTGTTCTATTAGTTCCACTTAATCGGAGGAATTGTGGCCAGCGCCTTCTGATTCCGAGCTCGATGCAGACCGGCTGTCAAACCTATCCCTATCTTTCACAACCGCCTTTTGTCAGGCCATGGGTTACACAAACCTCCCACTAGATCTTCGGCCGTTTCTTACCCTTCTTTGCTAGAAATACGCCGATCTGCCCCTTAATATTGCTTCCGGCCGGATGCCCGCTTTTAGGCATCTCCTTCTTTATGCCGGTTGGTCCACGCGTCAGACTGCGCAGTCCGGGGGCGTATGGGTCCCCGCCCGACAGCTTGCTGAAGCTATGATTTGCTGACGACTCGCACTAGGAACTGCGAACGGCGATTCCAGTGGTATTTAGTTTAATCTAACGCCAAATGGATTGAATAGTAAGATGTTATCTTGGTGTATTCTGGCAAAAGATATAGTTGCCTAGTCGTGAAATGGCATCTACAGCCCCTCCTGACACCCTCTCCTCTCTCAACCCTTTTTCTCCATCTACCAGTTGGAAGGGGTCCCGTTTGGATTATGTGAGTGTTTGTAGATTGATTCTGGAGGCTGTATGTGCAATAATACCTATTCAAAGAGTCATATGTCCATCAAAATAAGCATTGCTTTTTGCAACCTTACACCGAGCACTTATTTAATTAAGCACATCTGAAATTTCTATAGACAAGAGTGTACCTCTTCATTGTCAGGTAGGAATCCTTATTCAATCTTTGCAGGTGCCACTGAGATTGAGAGCTTCTCAAGTAAAAGTTGCAGGGCGCGTCCCCGAACGGCTACTCACCAAGGGCGAAGTCGTCTACCCCCGTGCTTCGGATATATGCTGTCATCACAAGCCGACCGGATGCCCGCAGCCGAATGCTCTTCTGCATTCCATGAGATTTTGTTGTGATAAAAAACTCACTCTAGCGGCTCTTCGACCCTGCACGCCGCTGCAACACAACACTAGCTGTTTATTCAAAATGAACATCTGTGAAAAGATTACAAAAAACACACATAAATATATTCATACGCGCTCCCTTCTTCGCATCCCCGTTCCCATAGCTATGATTTCTCCTCCGAGACTAGAGGTATACGAATGAGCAAGATGACTACGCAAACGGGAACCACGAAAATGCCTAAGACCGGACAATTGAAATAAGCTATTGGATGGGGTTGTATCTATGGTCAGGATGGAAGTGAAGCCGTTATTTGCACCCGAAAGGACATTCTTACGTGTTTACCGGGGTATCAGGTTTTTTTGGATTGCCTAGTCTGGCTTTAAATATCCCACATGCATCTGTTATAATTCTGGATGCGATATATATGGAATGGTCTAAATTTCTTAATTGTAATTTAGAGTATGGTGTTTGTTTGTTTGTTTTTTTTTTTTTTTTGAAGGACGAAAGCAAACAGCTTATTAATCAGCTATTAAACACCGCGAGCAGTTGAGTGAGTGCCATGAAAAATATGGTGCCTGCGATGCTCCCATATTGACCAGAGGAGCCAACCAGAGCCAAGATGGAGTGCCCTCTGACGAACTGGGGGCCATGCATTAGGGTAGGAAGCCAAGAGGATGCATTGGCAATCCAATACGCTGTTAAATAAATCTTGTAAGCAGGACCACGCTGGCTGAACTTCTGGATAAGAGAAAAAGCAATGCTCAAGAGTTTCTACGTCTGAAAGGCAAAGCGGGCACACTGCAGATATGCGAGGATCATAGCGATGCCTAAAGGCCTTAACACGCAGGCACCTATGAATGATCTGCCACCAAAGTACCGAGACTTTAGGGTGGAGTATCGTGTTGTTGCTTGCCTCTTCATCGAAAAGACAAACCACAACACCATAGACATGCAGTATGTGTTCTCCCCTACAATTTTTTTTATAACGGGGCTAATAAATTCCATTCAAAACATGTGCTCTCTCATGCAAATCCCTTCACAGACTTGGATGAATACAATTGCAAGGCAACAGTCCTCATTCACAAGGCACTAAGGCCTGATCACAACAGCAGTAGGTCTGGATGTACACAATTAAAGATATAACACATAAAACACCTAACAAAGAAAAACAGCCCGTCGATCAGGCCTCAACATTTGCAAGTGCACAAAATGTTGGCAATTACTATAGAAGACAAGAATGTAATAAAGCCAAGAAAGAAAGCAAAACTACTTACCTAGACACAGAAATTCTCCAGGTTGGATGGATGTAGAGGATCATCCTCTTCATCTTCCAGTTGAGATCTCAAAGTATTATTCGTCATAGTCCTCTTCCTCTTCCGGCCCTCTCCCCTGCTGCGCTCTCTCTCAAAAGCTTCTTCAGAATCAAGTTGCTATGTCGAGGTGTTTGAGACAGATGAAAGGTCATCATAATAGCTATCAGTGGTAGTGGAATCAGATTCTTCGAGTTCATCTGCAACAACTTTGGCAGGTGCAAAACATGCAACTTCATCATCATAAAGGGAAACAAGAGAACGAGCTTGGCGCATTGCGAGAACTTCGTGCAAAGGCAAAGAGATCAGTTGCCTCCTGCCCTTTTTGCAGGCATGAAGCTCTTCTGCCACTTCATTGGGTGCAGGGGATCCGGAGGCAGAGTGCTTGGCCATTCTATCTTTGGGAACTTGCGGAATGATAGGGAGAAGCTTCTCCCTTATGCCCATATGAAGAAGGGTGGCGCGAATTAGATTTTGTATGCCAAAATTCTCCTGCCAAATTCGTGTTTTGGGGGGGGGGGATACCTGGCAATCTCGCAGGCCATATTTAAACAAGGCATCCCGCTGCCGAGGTAACCCAGAACAAGATCCCACCAGTAGAGATGCCTTTAAGATGAACTGGGAAACTAGATCACTCTGTGTGGGATCCCGGAGTGTAGGTAATGGCGTCAATTACTTTCGGCAAGGATCTCGGCACAGGCGTTCTGGTGAAGGAAATCGCTCTGTGATTTCGGCTCCGGGATGCTACCATGGCGCCAGGCTAGGGGATTCCCAAAATGGTGTCCCTGGCACCGAGAATAAATTGGAGGATACTACCCCTGGAACAGCTGTTGGGCTCCCGTTGCCGGGGATAGTGTTACCGCCTACACCCAACGGGATCACCCATGTGGCTTGGCTGTCGGTTCTCCGAGTTGGATTCCGGGCCTTCTGGCCAATCTTCGAGATTGACCATTTGGGTTTCCGGCGCTGAAAAATAATTGGGGGCTACTAGCTCCGGGATTGCTTAGTGGGTGCTCCCGTCACCGGGAATAAAGAGGTCTGGTGGCCAGGATCACGCATGTGGGGTTCTCGGAAGCCGGGTTTCGGGGATGGATCCCCCCAGCAGGGATGCCTTTAAGACAAACCGAAAAACGGGATCACCCTGTTTAGGATCCCGGAGTGTAGGTAATGGCATCAAATTCTTCCGCCTAGGATCCCGGCACATGCGTTCCTCCTGGTGAAGGAAATTGCTATGTGATTCCGGCTCCGAGATGCTACCATGGTGCCACGCTAGGGGATCCCCAAAATGGTGTTCCCCCCGCCGGGAATAAATTGGGGGATACTATCTTTAGAATCATTGTTGTTGGGCTCCCGTCACCGGGATAGTATTACCGGCTATTCCCAGGGGGATCGCCCATATGGGATTCCCCGACAGCCGGTTCTTCGGGGTGGATCCCGGGCCTTCTGGCCAATATTTGGGATCGACCATTTAAGTTCCCGACACCCGGAAATAATTGGGGGCTACTAGCTCCAGGATTGCCCGATGGATGTTCCCGTCACCGAAAATAAAGCGGCCGGAGACAAAGTCCGGGATAGCGCATGTGGGTTTCTCGGCCGGGTTTTGGGGATGGATCCCGTTTATATAAGGCGCGATGCATGGTTTAGTAGGCCACGTAGGAAGTCCATGAGAAAAAAAATTTCGCCCAAAAATGATGGCATGGTTTCCCGCCCAGCCACCTTCGCCGGAACTACGAAGCGAGAAGGGTTAGAGGATCGCCTTACAAACGATGGGTATGGATCCTCAGAACTATTAACTCGCCATAGATTTGAAAGTAATAAATAGGTTTTTCTTATGGATCGCCATAGTCTTTTGCAGTTTTGCAGGTATGGAGCTTTAGTGAATTGAAATCACCAAACCAAAGCCCCATCGTTTCCTCGCTCTGTGGCTTTTATCTCAAGATTGTATGATTTCTTTGAGCAATCCGGTAAGCATCAATTTTCTTTGTCTGTGATTTCTAAAAGAACTAGCATCAATTTTTTTTGTCTGTCAATCAGCCCCAGTGTTTTCATCTTTGTCTCCACTGTTCATCTTTGTAAAGCCTATGGACTTCAGACAAAAAATTTCACCTATTTGTTGTTCGTGCTTCAGGACAAAAGGTAGTGAAGAGCAATAGTGAAGATCTGATTTAAATGAAGAGCAATAGTACTCCCAATAGTAAGAGAATAGATTTAAAAATTTAAGGACAACGTTAATTTGGTACGGATTTATGGCAGCCATAAACTGGATCTTGTGATAAAATCTGGAACGTTAGCAATAGAATGATTTTATCATGGATATGTGAAATTAGGTTATCAAGAGATGAAAACAGAGAGCTGAAGGGAAGTGTAGGGACTTAGAATTCAGTGGAATATGCATGGACACAGTAAATTTGCAGGCAACATACACTCTGAATAAAATAGACTTCAAGCTCCAACGATGCAATGTTTGCAAGTTCCAGTTTCTCATCCATGTGAACCTGTGCATTTTTAGCAACTTACAATTCTAGCCTTTCTTGCTGGTATTTGATATGCCATTAATTTAATCTTGTCTTGTCTCATATAACAAGTCCTTTTTATTCCTTTTGCAAAGCAAGCAATCCCTATAGAACGTATAAAACGTATGGGGATTCGAGCATGGTTCTAGAGCTTAGTTGGTAGCAAATGGTGTAGTTGCCCTCATTATTAAGCACACACTAAATCCAGAAAAAGGGCACTGTTCTTTCATGTGATTAACCATTTTTTATTTTTATGGTTGGATCAAGCCTGAGCATAACACGTTGTTTCATAACATGCTATCAGATATCTCCAGTTGCAGCAATCTCGGTAAAAGTCTCCTCTGACCCAAATTTTGTTTATCTTTTATCCAACAACAAGATCACTTGCAAACCTTGATGGACAGGTAAATCCAAGGGCATTAGCAGAAGATTTATGCCCTTCAAGACATGAAACAAAGTTATGCCATCTCTTGCTCTCTCTTTTCTTAAGAGTGGCACCTCTTTCCCAAACCTTAATCTTAGAATCTGATGAACCTGTGTAGACATATTTTGAAAAGATAACCACAGCATTTATGGCATCTTCATGCGCCCGAATTGATTCTAGGCACTTAAAATCCTTCATTCTCCATACTTTTAGGGTCCTATCCCATGAGCCAGAGTATAAGAGGTCAGGATTATGAGACCTGGCAAGGCTAGAGATTGAATCTGCATGTTGAAGCCACATGCATTTTTTATTTCTTCTAACTGCTACATAATTTGAGGGAGGAAACAGATTTGTGAAGATGTTCTTCATGGTGGGGAGGATGGCAACTAGATCATGTTTGAGAGTCTTTGAATAACATCTCCAAACTCTGATTTTTTTGTCTTGATGACCATTGATTATCATTCCTTCATCCATGGCAAGAAGAGATTTAACTGCGCCGCCATCTGCGGTGATCTCCAGCTTTTGAAGCGGAAGCATTCCTGGCATTTTCCACACAACTATTTCATTTGAGGCAGAGGCAGTGTATAGCAAGCTGCCCGACAATGCTATGGATGATACATGATTAATTGCATAAATCCTTACAAAGACGGAATAAGTTCTCAAAATTCAATATGCATTTCGTATAACTCTTGATAATGCCCATTGTCTCCATTTCATTTTGTTACAAATACTGATAGCGTTTGATTACTGAGGCCATTATAATGCAGTTTTGTATGTCTCAGATAAACACCCTAAATGAGTTGGTAGTAAAAGTTGGCATGGACCTAGTGATGGTAGTAATTTTCAGCAGGTCTAGTTCATTAATTTAACCTGCTTAGAACTTTGTACTTCCCTAGAAATAACCATGGTGCTCTATTATCTGCTACAACTACTGTACATCAGATTTCTCGCAACTCAGCAAAAACAGTTACAACTTACAGAGAATTGCTTGCCAAAACAGAGAATTGCTTGTTTGGGTGGGTGCTGAGCCAATCTTTCCATAGCTCAATCACAGCTGTAGGCCTAATGCCTGCTACAGATTCGAGTTTGTAAGGGTTGATTATTTTAGACAAATGTTGCATGTGTTACCAAGTGTCCTACGAATTCACAAGTTGAAATAATGCATGGAAGAAATACCAAACTTTAGAGGATCTCCACTTTCATTTTCAGGTTCGTAGCTTCATGTTCATTGCAAAATTGTTGTTTTTTACTCGCAAAGCAAACCATTGTCGTACCTCTTATATACCCTTCCATGTCATGTTTTGGCAAAAGAATTTTGTTTTGGTGTCAAAAGTTTACATGCCTAATAATGAACCCTTATGTCAGCCATCATCACATCATCACTTACAGCACATCGGAGTTGGTTTTGAAGCCATCTGATCAACACTTGTAGCAAAAAGAGGGCCAACGTAAGTGAGATTTGCCGATTTTATGGCCAGCACAGCAAGCCAAGTTCATTTGTTTATGAACTTTCAATCCCCATTGCCATTTTGGCCCAAACTTGGAGCCAATCTTGGTCTGCCGATTGGCTGATTGGCTGATGGTATTTTCTGGTCTGCTTTTGTTTATGGGCAATGCAGGAGAGTTGATTAGCAAGCTTGATCTATTACTCGGAAATGGTGAAAGAAAGTAAAAATAAAAACTAGATTTAAGTATCGTAGAATAACATCCATCTGTTCCATCTATTGATTATCCTTATTCTGACTTTCAATATGGCTCAAGTTATCCTTACAATTCGTCTTCATTTCCTCCTGCTTCAGCTTACATGGACACGTCGCTTCACCATCTTTTTCAACTATATCTGAACCAAATAGGCAAGGAAGGAAGGATATTGAGTGCAAGAAAGATGAAATAAGCAAATGTCCCTGCAGTTGTGCAACAAAATTTGCTACTCCAAGTGGAACTGTGTTTTTCAAGTGGTGCAGGAGTCTATGATTTGTTAATGCTGAAGCTAGTGAACTTAATATCTTTAAATGGATTGTTGGGGATGTCCATGTTGGTGTGCGATGTCATGTAGACATTAATTTGACATTTTGGACATAATGAGAACAACAATCTTGTTACTTTATCCTGGCTATATTTAAATGTGTTGGTGGTTTGTTAAAAAAATATTATCTTGTGTTGGTGGTTTGTTAAAAAAATGCACATTCAACAACTTTATATGCTTAATGAGAAAGAACTAAACAAATGTAGAAAGAATGTTATTATATGTATTGTTCTTTAGTATGATTGAATCGCCAATGCTTCGAAAATTATGCTATTGAATGACAAAACAAATTCCCCTTTGCTTATATAATAAGATCAAGAAATAAAAAATTATCGCCTTTTAAAATTTTGGCATTTTTACATTTATCGCCTTCATTTCTATAATCCTCAA
>JAANSK020280246.1:0-11048 GCA_011763485.2 Isoetes engelmannii
CATTTCTTTCTGGGTCCCCTGTCCCTGAACTTCCAAGCAAAGAGCTCATATCTATCACGGCTTCGCCCTCCATACTAGACTACCTACGAAAAGATAAGACTTATTATGTTTTTCGACTCCCCTGCAAAGGCTCAATTTTCAACATATTCTAAGGCAGAAATCGAGTCTGTAAACTACTGGAGTATGAAATCAACCATTACAGGCAGATTAAGGAATGATTACGAACAGAGAAAGTGATGGTAGCTTGTTCTGCTCATTTTTGAACAAAAAAGGAAGCAGAAAAAACGAGGCTGAAGCTCCAGGCTCGCCGGAGATGGATCGAAGCAAGGACATGGCAGAAGATGGAGGATTAGATCGTAAAAAGAAAATGCATGAGGGCCCAATGAAGAACCCAACGGATCATCCCATGCCCGCTGTTCTCCACTAGGGGAACAACAAGCAGTGGGTTTGCGCATGTCGCGGACGGCTCTCCTCCGCCCACTATTCAGATCCGCATCTCAGCCGTTGATGCCGCATGACACGTGGGAATGGTGACGTGTGACGTTTTTGCCAGGTGTACAAATCATAGAGCAGGTAGCGCATGCTCTTTGTGCTTTGCAAAGCATCTTTTTAGGACCGTTGATATGGCTATGGGGGGTGGATCCGTCCGTCCATCTCCTTTGTGAGTAAAATTGTTTAACTGGTCTCCACAAGATGGGCATGAAATTCCTCCTTTGTGATTGCCTTTCATTTCTAATCTTTTTGACCTTTGAGTTCATCCCCATGTCAGTGGTTTAGCACCCTAAAGCCGCAACATCCGAGCCGACATTCGCGCCCTCTGATAAGACCTATGCATCTTATCCACCCAACCTCTGCATTTGAATATTGATTCTCTAAGCCGCTCAATAACACTTTCTTAAACTAGCCGTAATTCCAGTTGTTCTCCATGATCCCCTCGCTCAAAGTCCAACATGTATGAAGAATTACCGCTTCCCCTCTACACAACTTGCAAGTTGATGCTTCATGTATATTTATATAACTATTCTCGACTGCACATGTAGCCTCAAGAATGCATGTTTGAAGAAGTGCCATTTCCCCTTTGCATGGGTTGCAAGTTGGTTCTAAGTTATACTTAGTGTATATTAATGGAAATATAACTATTCTAAAATGCACATGTAAGCTTCAAGAATCCATACACAAGAAGTCATGAACCTGAATAAATGCCAAGGTATTTTAATGTAATCAGGCATGTCCTGGGATGTACTCCACGTGAATAGCATATTCATCCAAGTGATGCACAACAACAATGAACAAATCCCTACCTATGTCACTGCGCAACCACGGAAAGAAGTAACAGATGAGCACAACGGCTAAAAAATGATTAAATCAATTGCAGAAACATAAAAATACACATTTCTATAAAGGAAACTGTCATTTTAAAATGAAGTATCATTAAGAGGATCATCGACATGCTTCTTTCCTCTGTTGTTAATCTATTTGATGCTTGTCCAAGAAATAAATGACGCTAGTGCAAACATTTTGGTCATGGCATAGGATTCAAACATGTCTAGAATGAATTTATTAGAGCAAGGTGTACAAGCACAAGGTGGTATTGGTTGAAGTCAAAGTAAGAAATTGAAACAACAAAATTGGAGTAGAGAAACAGCGATATTCCATAAGAGAAGCATGGACTAGACAATTAGAGGCCCAACTTGACTTCCTCCCACCACTTTGTACCACATGTACAAAATATTTTCTTATTTTCTCTTGACATGATGAAGTAGAAAGCATGGCATGTCGTGGCTTCCTCCAGGGGGCAGTGCCGACCTTGTTGGAAGTTATTCCATGGGCGGCAACCCCTTTTTAAGGGACTTGTTTGTATCTGTGTGAGGCTCTTATAAGGGCCGTTTGGAATTATTGGGTGTATCCCAAATGCATCTGGGCGTATCCCAGAGGCTACGAGGCCGTTTGAATGTGGATCCTGGGGGAGTAGGACCGAATTTGCGACTGGGCGTATCCCAGGGGCCGTGAGGCCTATTGAAGCAGTGAGTTCGGAGTCGTCATGGAGGTAGTATGCTGCCCTTCCGTTGTGGGAGGCTGGTGACATCCCTCGGGTGTCGCTTCTAGTACCCGCACATGTTGCAGGGGCTGTCATACGCGGGGGGGGGGGGGGATTTTGGTGGGTCCCGACTCTGGAATAGTGCCTGCGAAGAAGTGGGTTTAGAGGCCCGTTCCTGGCCTCCCCCTGTAGTAGCAAGTATGAAAGGAGTGCAGGGGTATGCTATGGGTGGTGGATATAGCCATCCCCCCAACCTTCGGATAAAAAAAACTAGCAGAAATGCAGGGTTGGGGAAAGGGTAGGATAGGAAGAGCAAAGAAGAACTGGGAAAGAAGAAGAGAGGAAGCTTTACTAACGAGCCAAACTAGGATGGGATTAAAAGTTAGTAGGAACAATGGTCTGGTTTGTTTTTGAAACAACTAATGGGCTTATGTTGTTTTTTATATGAGATATAGACTATTTGGAGTAGATGAATGTAGGAGGCTTTTGTACGGTGGAACAAGATAGTAATTTTTTGCAGTATGTGATCCAATATGTTGTTTGCATTGCACATGAATGCAAAATAAATGCTTAATAATTTGCCAAAAAAATAGTAGAATGATTGTAATTGTAGAATTGGTAATAGGTCCGGAGTTGTCGTGCTTCCAATGAAGATGCCATGCTTCCAATGCAAGGGCGTCGTATATTCTTACTTCCTTCTATTTCCTGAGAACGATTCATCACGGTTCCACTTCCTACCGTCTTATTTTTAGCATCTGAATCGTTCAATACAGAATGTACAGGGGCTATCCAAGATATATGCTAAACTCCTCCATGTTGAGGGTTTGCCTAGGGCAACCCAAAAAGTTTGTAAACAACACTTGGATGTGGACCTATATGCAAATGGGTCATGGCCTGTTTTGCATTGCATAAAGTGCTCTCCAGCCAACAATCACATGCTTGGTAATACACTGGTCCCAAAGTGTGTTCTTATAAAACTTTACACCAAGATACTTGTAGCTATCTACAACTTCAACTTCATGGCTATCATAATGCAAAGTTGGAACAGTATGCCAAAACGATTGAACTACCAAGAGCTTGGTCTTTTGGAGATTAATGCGCATGTCTGTGTTCTCACAAAAACTGTGCAGAGCATGTAAATGTTGTTGCATACTAGCGTTTGTATGTGCCATAAGTGAAACATCATTAGCATACATAAGTTGCCGGATGCTATAGTGTGACAAATATGGACCTCGGCCACCATGATGATCAAGCCATACTTCCAATTGATCAATGTACAAGTCAAAGACTGCACGAAATAGAGGGCAGCCCTGACATACTCCAATATTGCTAGTGATTTTGGTACCTGATGGTGGAAACTTAACAAAGTACCCTTTCATAGAGCCGACAGACTGCATCTTGAAGATCTTGTGGAACTCCAAGTGCTTGCAAGCACTGCCAAAGAAGCTCACGTCCCACACTGGTAGGCGACAAACTCACTCACGTGCCTTTTGTATAAGGGAAAGTCTTTCTACTTGCAATTCCAGTGTGTGCTGACTTGCAATTCCAGCCTGTCAAGTGTGCCAATGCGCAAAGGCACACTTGACAGGCTGGAATTGCAAGTAGAAAGACTTTCACTCAACGTGAAGGTCAACTTACGTGGAATTTTGCCACGTCACGCTATGAAAGGAAACACTGTTCATTTATGTCCCCCTTTTCCATCTGCGTTCGGCTATGGTGGTTCGGCCATATCGGAGTGCTTTCTATGTCTCTGTTTTACGTCCATCTTTGTGCCATACCTTTTTGTAGCATTGTTGGTGAGCCAGCGCCTTGTTTTGTTCGGTAGCGCCTTCATTTCTTGGTAGTTTTCTTGGACCTTTTTTGTGTCTGCACCTTGAAGATCGAGGTCTTTGTTGTGCCACACCTTGTTTTCTCGGTAGCGGTTTCATTTCTTAGTAGTTTTCTTGAACATTTTGAAGATCTGAACCTTTGTTGTGTTTGCACCTTGAAGATCGAGGTCTTTATTGTGCCAGCGCCTTGTTTTCTTGGTAGCGGCTTCATTTCTTGGTAGCTTTCTTGGACATTTTGAAGATCTGAACCTTTGCGTGTCTGCACCTTTAAGATCAACTTCTTTGTTGTGCTTGGAGCTGAAGATCGAGTTTTGTGTTCGTGCATGTGTAGCTTTGAAGGTTTTTCTGCATTGAGATTCAAGAATGACACCAAAGAAGCAGGTAACTAGTTTTCTTTCTGCTTCTTTCTTGTTTTCTGGTTCTTATTCTGTGATTCCTAGTCTGTTTAGTCTCGAGGGATGCACTCATGTATAAGGGGGGTATGCCATCTGCGTGCAAGGGTAGCAAAAAACCCCCCTGTATATGGATTTTTTAAAGCTAGTTTTGCCCCTTCCAAATAAAAATTACCTAGGCTAATCCCAAAATAACCTAAAAAGGGACCCCCTACTGACTGTATATGTTCGGAAATGGGTCCAAAAAACCCCCCTCCCATGCATGCACATGATTTATACGTAAGAACAGTGAACCCCCCTTGTTATTAGTCTGCTTGTTATTAGTCTGTTGGTTATTAGTCTCTATTTCTTGTTTTTTTAGGTTTTGCATGCCTTGGGAGCCTACAAGGTTGTAATGGCTCGAGTAAATCCTCTTGTCATGTTCTTGTTTTGCCTTTTACTAATTTGTTTTGCCTTTTACTAATTATGTGTCGAGTTTTTATATATCAACCTAGATTGGCTGATGTTTCTGGAATATCTGGTGAAGCATCATCATTTGTGCTAAACCTTACAGCAGAACTTGGAGGAACTGAAGAAGAAGAAGAAGAACTGAAAAACCTGATAGAACTTTGAGTAGTCTGATTGTAAAACTTTTTTCATCTGAATAGCAAACTGGTAAATCTTATTGTGGTAAATGTTTTATAAAACTTTTTTCATCTGAATAGCAAACTGGTAAATCTTACTGTGGTAAATGTTTAACTGGTAAATCTGAAGCTTTTAAAGTTTGATTGTGTAAATTTTTAACTTGTAAGTGTTTTTACTCAACATTCTGCTTTCTTACTCTACTACATTCTGGACAATTAAAATTGACATTAGGAAAAAAAATTTGGAGACAATCACAAATTAATCAACTTCCCTAGTGGAAACAGTGCTACGTGTGAGCTCCCTATTTGATATGGGAGTAGAATTCCACGTAAGCTGCCTTTCCATATTTTCATATGCTCCTCCAAACCTTGTTTTGTCGCGCAAAAATTGCTTTTCTTTTTGAAAATCCTATGATGCAAAAATTGCCGGTATTCACCTGGCAAAACCTTCTATTGGGGACAGACTGAAACAGGGGTTATCCATTTTTGCCGCTGGAATGTTCGTGGACATTGAACAACCATTCCCATTGCAATCAGGAGCTTGTTTGTTGCAATGAAGTGGAAGGTCAATTATTTTATTTGTTGCAGAAAAGTCATAAAACGATGTGCAAAAAAGAAAGAAGAAGAAGCAGCAGCAGCAGCATCTTCTTTACGTATGCCACAACCAAACACAATTTGTGATTTTGGGAAGTAGACTGGAACTTCCCAAAAGAAATGACTGGAATGCAAGACGAGGATGAGCCAGAGAAGATATTCAATAAAGTGTATGTATCTTAATCTAAGTCGATACATACTTAGTTTGTAGAGATGCAGATTGTGTTAAATATGAATAACCCAATGCTTCCTGAAGTGGACATACCAGTTTGTCCTGAGAAATTCTTAAAATCACCTAGAATTCAAAACGCTGGAATAAAGCGATATAAATTTAGAGGTTTTATAGAGGACATGGATCTGCAAAACACGCTAGATGTGAAGAGAATTGCATCTATTGTACAATTGTGTGGAAATACAAAGAATCTGTCATATGGCAGACATATTCATGACCACATTATCAGACATGGTCTGATGTCAGATAGACTTCTTGGAAATCTTCTTATAGAAATGTATGGAAAGTGTGAATCATTGTTGAATGCACGTCAGATATTTGATGCCATGACTAAACGCAATTCTTTTTCCTGGAACATGATGATTGCAGCTTACGCAAGACATGGTATGATCAAAGAAGCATCTGAAATATTTCACCAAATGCCTCATGCAGATGTGGTGTCTTGGACTACCATGCTTACAGCATATGCACAGCAAGGCCATTTGGGACGTGCTCTCCATATTTTCCAGAAAATGCCACAGCGTACAACTGCCTCTTGGAATGCATTGATTGTGGCCCTTTCTCAGCATGGAAGGCTCCATGATGCCCTTGTCTTATTTCATCATATGCCCAACAAGAGTGTCATTTCATGGAATGCTATGATATCTGGTTATGGAAGGCATGGGCAGGTTGATGAGGCCCTAAAATATTTTGAAGAGATGCCTGAAAGAGATGTAGTTTCTTGGACTGCGATGATTTCTGCATTTATGCAGAAAGGACAGCTTACTGATGCACTTGACCTCTTTGCAAAGATGCCTCAAAGAGATATTGTCTCCTGGAATGCTATGATTGTGGGTTATGCAGATCATAAGCAGCTAAGAGAGGCCCTTCAAATATTCCTGTATATGCCTTACCGTAATGTGGTTTCATGGAATGCTATGATTGTAGCATATGCAGAGCAGGGATGTCTGCAAGAAGCCATGCATTTGTTTTGTAAGATGCCATATAAGCATGTGATTGCATGGACATCTATCATTTGGTTACATATTCAACTGGGGCAGCTAGATAAAGCATTGCAATTTTTTCAACAAATGCCACAACAAGATGCTGTCTCATGGACGACAATGATTGTAGCTTATAGTGAGAGTGGAAATTTTCAACAAGCCTTACAGCTCTTTCAACAAATGCAACTTGAGTCGATGAAGCCAGACAAAGTTGCATTTCTGACCATTCTTGAAGCATGTGCAAGCCATGGAGCTCTAGCTGAAGGAAAAGATTTCCACAATCAGATAATGAATAACGGGTTAGCTTTAGATATTGTTATCTCTAATTCTCTTGTCAATTTGTATGGAAAATGTGGGAGTTTGTCAGATGCAGAACAGGTATTCAACAGCATGCCTGAAAAGAACGTTGTATCATGGAATGCCATGGTTGGAGCATATGCGTCGCATGGTCAAGTAAATCAAGCACTTAAGATGTTGCATCAAATGAGGATGTTTGGGCATAGACCTGATCAGATTACCTTCACTAGTGTACTTTCATCTTTTTCTCATTCTGGTCTACTAAATGAGGGTTACTACTACTTTCTTTCTATGTGTCAAACTGACGATGTTATTCCAACATTAGACCATTATAACTGCATGATTGATGCACTAGGAAGGACAGGTAAATTGGATGAGGCAGAGGCATTAATCCATGCAATCCCTTTCCAACTTAATTATACAAGTTGGGGATCCTTCTTTGCCTCGTGCATTTCTTATCGAAATAAAGAAGGCTCAATATTCCACAGAAATCCTCCCAATTCTGAAGCAGCATGCTTTGGCTGGCAAAATTGTTCAGACCTCAAATCCTAGTGTGTAGGATTCTGCCTGTGATCGTGAATAAAGGTGTTAGTGCAGTGGAAATGTGCATTTGGATCTGGTGCAAAACAAACAAAAAAAAAAGCACTTCTGATGATGATATAAATGAAAAAATTGAAAGAACTAGAAGTTAAGACAGGCACAACCTGGATTGTACAAGTCTGTGATCACGTCTACCGTGCATTGAAGGAAGCGCATTGAAGGAAACCGACCAACAAAAATTTGTACAAAATGTACTTGGCCACAATAAAGCTCGTAGCATCTTTTATTTATTATGGAATTCGATACCACAAATCTTGAAAACATGCACCAACATAGAGACAAATCATGCTATACAACACTTATGGACATAATCCAACATGTGGATTTCATGACCAGTCCCTTGTACAGCATTATTTTGACAAACTCTCTCAGAAATCTGTACATAAAATATAATAATGCTGACAAGCCCTTGGTAAACCTCATTTCCTAGCGTTTCAGCGTAATTGAAATCTCGTTCTGTTGAGTCATTGCTTGGAGTCTTTTGTACTGTGGTCCTTTACAATGAGTACTGGGCATTTCGCATGATGCGCACAGTGGTCGCTAACACTTCCCAGGAATGTTCTGTAAAATATCGTAACAATCAAGCAATTTGTACTTCATTCTTCATCATGCACAAAAGTAAATACCGCAGTTACCGTTTAATAACTCCATAGCCATGGCTCCCCATCACCAGTACATCAGCATTAAGTTCATCAACAGCTTTACAAATGTTTTCACGAGGATCCCCTTCACTCACCAAAGCTGTTGATTTTATCTATGAAGAAATAAACATAAAATCAATCCTAATGCCTGAAAAGCCCAAATAGGGTGATGATACAAACTCAAATTCCTGTGCACTCTACATCCTAATACATGTCAAAATTTAGCATGCCTTTGTCAACTCCAAAAAATAGCCCGTAAAAAGCAACCAAAAGAAACTTACATGCCTTTCGTCACAGAGTTCTTTTGCCTTACTCAGAAGGGCTGCACTTATCATTTCATTATGTTTTCTGAGAGAATCTATCATCTCAGGGGTATTCTGCACTCCAGAAGAACCAAACACTGGAAGAAAATGATCGATTAAACATGCAAAGCCTAAATTCAATAAGAATATATGCAAACCCTATAATTGCAAAAACAAATTAATTCTAGGAACAGAAGCTACATTAAAATTAAAGATCGTACTGGGAGGAGGATTCATGGTGTACACATAAGGAATTGGCTGCGAATGCAAAAGAACGATCTTATCATCCTTGTGAACAAGATTGTCAAGCGCCCACTGCAACGCATACAAGCTTTCTTTGCTTTGATCCACAGCCACAAGCACTGTTTTGCCTTTGTCCTCCATGGCGCTGCAGCAACAATGCCAAGCAAGATACTAACTAATCAAAATGTACTTCTTTACCGTTAAACTTGGAATGCTCACACGAATGAACACATGTTCTGTAGCTGGTTGGCTAATTTCCTGACAGCAAAGGCCCAATATTTGCAATATATGACACGGTACATTGTATCTTGTAAAAGATCAATGCCTACATCAAGTTGTTGACGTCTAAAGCAGGCCTCTAATTTAGATTTTTAATCAAAATGGCAAAAATGCCGCTCTTTATTTGTACTTATCAATTTTTTTTTTGTAAAAAACCTCTAATTAGTTGGATTTTACATTAGTTTTATAAAATTTCAACCAGATAGTTGGATTTTACATTAGTTTTATAAAATTTCAACCAGAAATTTGTCGACATCTGCTTTATCAAATCGGATTTTAACAACTTTAATCAGAAATTCTGGTTAGGAACCCCCCCCCCCCCTCACCCCGTCCAAAACCCCTCCGGGCTCCCACCAAATCTAAGGGGCTATGGTAAAAGACAAGGAGAGGAATGACCAAAGGGAATGGTCGTGCCACCTGCTAGCCACGAGTGGCGTGGCCACCTGTCAGTTTGTTGCCGAAAATCGGCGACGTTCGGTGGGTTCACACACATGGACGACGGTAGAGGAAATTCCATTCTTCTTTGTTTTTTGCTCTTCTCTGTTTCTTCCCTTTAATCTCTTCTGCAATCCCGCTAAATTTGACCAAATTTTTGCCGCAATCATCTGCAACACATACCTCTAAATCATCCTATTGAATTCGCCAAAGTTTTGCAGCAACCATTCAACTGAATCGCCAAAGTTTTAGGTCATTTTTTGTGGAACAGGGCTTAGAAGCTTAACACAGTCTTCGCTATGCACACTGGAATAGGGTTCATCACTATGCACATTGCGTTTAGGTAAAACTGTAGATGCATGATAATGATCTTACCTTACATTTGATAAGAACCGGGGTTTTGGGAGGTTGGTGATGGCACCGGAGATGCAGAAACATGCTGGATGTGGCGTTCCTCGAATGAATATAATGTTCCCCTCATAGCATACATCAACGATACATATAAACAATTTGCCACCACGAAGGGTGGCAATTCCATCATTATCAAAATATAACCATTAGTATGCATGCTCATAAATAAGGGTTCCTACCCCGGGTTCACACTCAAGGGGATTGACTAACGGTCAAGGCCTCCGAATAACAATAGATGGAATCATGCCAATGGTGTTGGCATAGAACATTGGCTATGGTAGTCCACTCCATTCTTTCCTCCTTTGCCCACTTTGCAGCTATGCTGGAGCATGTTGAGTAGTGAGTGTAGCCTTCCGGAGAAGCGATACCAAGGATTCGCCCTATAATCCACGTTGCATGACCAAGATCACCCGTATTTACCCGACTTAAGCCCCCCAATTCTCTGCACTAGGGATCACCCTACCCATGGCGTGTTAGAACCATACCCGACCCAGACACGCTAACTAACTATAAGCCCACCTCACTATACAGACCCCAGTACATATGCTCAGCAGGATCCTACCTCCATAATTCCACTATCCCCATTGTCAGTTCTTAGTCACCACATAGCATCCACAGCCCGGCGGGCTCCTATCACAAACTGCATTTATTGGGATTTATGGGGATTCTAGCTAGAAACATCTATACACATGTCCTAGCCTTTAGGTCTCTACCCCCATTTTTACAAGCACAATAGATGCAGAACTGAAATACCATACATTTATCCATCACATAATAACTAAGAATCAACATGAGATATAACATTCACCTAATCTTACAAGGGTCGGTTTCTAGCTAATAATCAATCTACCTAGCTCTCATCTCGATTTCTTGCTTGAACCATAGTCACCAGGTGTGTCCATCTTTCCGGCGTTTGAAGCGCTGCTCCTCCTTCCTCAAGCTTCCCAAATAGATTTGGGGAAGATTGGGGATGATTTTTCTAATTGGTAATCCTCCAGATAGCAGTTCTCCCCATTGGAGCTAAAATGGGGTCTCATTTGCGCCTCCTAAGAAGTTTCCAAAATTATATTGAGCGAGGATAATGTTACCCTGGTTTCGGTGATCCCGGAGGTGTTTTTCCCGGCCTCCGGGATCACCGCCCTTTTTCGA
>JAANSK020280257.1:0-11046 GCA_011763485.2 Isoetes engelmannii
CTAAATCTCAATAAATTAAAAGAATGGCAATGATACAAAGTAAGTGGAGAGGAAAGTGAACTGCCCCAAAGAGACAGTCATACCCCACCACTCCATCCCCTCATCAACTACTGCTGCACAAAGTGCCCGTCATCATCCACAACACCCAGGAAGTCCCACCAAATGGCGAACTTCCGCTTCGCCAGTCTCGGAAATACCAAGAAACTCTGGAATAATTTATACTTAAGACGGAGGATTAGGGAGGCCGAAGGCTGTTGGATCCCCTGAAAAATCCACAGTCGCCTCCGTTTCCAGATCAGCCATACCAGCCAAGACACACATAAATACAAGGCTTGCTTCCTCAAATGAGGCCAAGCACCTGGATACAAATGTAACAGCAACTACTGGCTAGTCAGCCGAACCTGGAATCGAGCCCAAACCCAGGCCCAGGCCATCTGCAAGTGGGGGCAGAGGACTAGACAATGCTCCACCGTCTCAAGATGAAGACCACAACAAGGGCACAGAGGACTCACCCCTGGCCTAAACCTGCTCGCCAGGGCATTCACCCTAATACAACGGTGCATCACCTGCCACAGAAGCTCCCTGACCTTTGGAGGGGGAAGGGGACTCCACGTCCAAACCCAGACCGAGCGCTAGCTGGATCTCGGAAGGTGCAGCAACCACTTGCCAGAAGGAGGCAAAGTGTCATGAATAACTAGCGCACGGTAGGAAGACTGCACAAAGCACGAAGCCTCAACGTCAGGATGGACCTTCCAAACCTGCATCACCACATCATCCTGAAGCAGTAAAGGCATGTGCAGCGGGATGCTACCGGCGACCTCCTCCCAAATGGCCCGGTCACTGGCCCTCAGGCGAAAACGGGCTCGGAAGAACTCCCATGATACTACCTGAACATCCCAGTACCAGTCCTCTAGGGTAGGCACACCAGCCTGCCTCCAACGGGCCTGCGTCCGGGCATGCACAGTGGCTGCCAGGGGCAAGTGCGTCGGAGACAAAAGGACCCACAAGAAAGGCGAGCAGTGATGATACACTGAGGCATAGTCCAACTGGAACAGCACCCGCACATGATCCCAAGCCCGCAACACCCCGGTGAGAAAAGGGGATGCATGCGGGAAAGGCCTGAGCCCGTACAGCAAAGCCCACGGCAACTCCACGTGAACAAAGGGCTTCCCAAATGCCACACAATGGCGAAAGGACTGCAACAAATAACAATTCGACATTCTAATTAGTTGCAAACTTTGTAGCCATATTTATTAACTTATTTGTGTGTTTGTATCTTTATTTTCTTGGCAAAGTTTTTTTTTCATAGGTTGTCACTATTTTGAGAATGGTGCCTGTTCTTCCTTCACAAGGTTTTGTTGCTAAATTGTCAATATTTCGCAAGTGATGTCTATGAAGTTCACTATTATCTTGATGTAAGCTTGTCATTATGTATTTGTATTTTGGCACAAATCATTACTTAATATTGGCGTAAAGCTTATCTAATAGAACCTTGTTGCAAGAATAAGGTGATAATTAATATGTCAATTGGGAATACTTTGTTATGCCCATTTTCCTATGATCTTTCTTCATGTCCTTGTGGCTGCATGATAAAGTTCCATTCCAAAATGATACACATGATGCAATATAAGGTGATTTGGTGCATGATTGAAGCTGGTCACCATAAGTGAAAAAGAAACTCTCTTTTTTTTTTTCGTCTACTATAATATTAACCTATTATAGTAGTCAAAGCCTTCCCAGTTGGATTAGACTACAATGGCCATTCACCTCCAACTCAATGCACATGTAGTAATATTTCACAGATAATCTAAGTCAATCTTATTTGATGTAGCAAATGTGCTGCTTAGAAACGTACTTTTGGGGTCATATATATCGCTCATACAATCTGCAAGAATAGTCAAATTTATTCGTCAACGAAATTGGGAAGGGTTTAGGGCTTAGATAATACTGACCGAGATATCTCTGCTCGTCTTATTGCTTGTTCTGCGATTTGGTTCAGCTCTATAAAACGTGTGTATGGAAGTTGAGGAGTATGCTTAGCTTGTTGTGCGAGTGCCCATTCTGCCTCTCTTGCCTCCTTTCCGTAATCATTTTGGCATGTAAAAGCAGCCTAAATAGAATCGATGGTCATTCAGTTTTCGAAGTTTCTTTCAACTTTGAATCTATACTTTAAGGTTAGAGAATTTTTTCCAAGAATCCCACCTTTCTTTTTATTAACATATCCCATGCCCTTCCACTTAGTATGTAGCGAACGAGAAACTTGATCACATCTAAAGGTACATAGAACACCAAACTATATAACCAAATCACTCCTGCCCATCCCCAGCCAATGCCTTTAAAATCTGCAAATCCCCAGTCTGCATATACTGTAAGAAAAGTTGCAATCTGCGTGGAAGTTGTAGACCTTGTGTTAGACGTAAAGGATTTTAGAATGATGTGAATAGTTAAACTTTGTTTACCATCTGTGCCACAAGAAATGCTATAAGTAAGAGCATTCCTGGCCTTTCAAAATAGGACCAACTACGGGATCTTGTAACAAATATGAGTGCTTGGCTTACAATACTGACTTGCAAGTAGACAGCGGCATTTAATTCCTTGTAGCTGCCTTGGATGGGCCGGACTCCAAAGTGATCCTACAAATATGACTTATTACTATACAATAGTACTAGAAAACCCATGCAAAAAATGTATATTTACTGGGAAGAATGTGGTATCATTTGCTGCCCAAAAAAATATCACTGTCATCAATGCAAGATAAGTGCCCAAAACTACCCCAGTTGCAAAAATTTCTTTAAGTTTCCATTTATCAGGTAATGGAGAAGGCTTTACTCGATCTTTGGAAATTGTCATTATGGTACCTGCCACAAAATGAGAAATGTTATTGTTGGCATGGATAAATCCATATAATGCAAGGCTTACCATCATTAAGAAGAGCTATTATGAGTACCATGAATGGAGAAAAGTCAAACTTCCAAATCAAGGTTAACAGCATGAATCCTAACTGGAACCACCACTCTTTATTAATAAAACAAACATCTTATGCTTCAAAATGAGAATGAAATGTTGAACTTACCACAATCCGTATCGTGATTGAAATAGCATAAATCTGAGTAGAAAATTCAGTGAAGATTGATTCAGTAAAATAGCATAAGTCTGCACAGAAATATCAGTAAAAACTCATGCATCATTAAGAAAAATTCTTACCGTATAGTTTTTCATTCTTTGAAAGATAGAACGACTGGTCAGGACAGCACTAATAATGACACTAAGCCCTGGCTCTGTAAGTACTATATCCGATGCATTTTTTGCAGCATCAGTCGCATCTGCAACAGCAATGCCGATATCGGCCTTTTTGAGAGCTGGTGCATCATTCACTCCATCACCAGTCATTCCACAAATATGTTTTTTGCTTTGCAAACGCTTCACAATTTCATATTTATGTTCTTCACAACAAAAGAATAGTTAGTCACTCATGCCTAATAATTTGAAACAATCTAGTGCATGCATACATAAAGAAAATTTGAAATTTGATATTGATTAGTTATCAAGAACTAGAAGGAACATTATAGAAACTTACCAGGAAAGACACCAGCAAAACCATCAGCCTTCTCTATGAGTTCATCTATAGGTAAAGTTCCAACTATCTCCTCATGACTTCCTACAAACAAGGACGATGATGGATACATGTTTGTACCCATGCCTAGTCGTCGACCCGTCTCTTTAGCAATAGCAATTTGATCACCTGGTTACATAGCAAAAACTCATTGGGATGCATGGATATACAACTCATGGATCACACAGGCACTTACCTGTTATCATTTTGACATTCACCCCTAGAAATAAAGCTCGTCGGATGGTGTCAGCACTGTCATGGCGAGGTGGATCAAAAAGGGGAAGCAGGCCTGCAAAGGTCCATGGACCACCTGCTGAATTCGTTGATCCCTCGGGAATATACTGGGGAAGATGTTAGTAATTTTCACAAAAAAGGCAATCAAGGACATTGGGAGAAACATGTTGATGACAATTGAGATTTCTAAGAATTGTGCAACATATTAGATCTCTTGTAGACATGTATAACGCTACTTAATACATCCAAATGCCCAATAGTATTATTAGCTGCTTGAAAGTGGATTGCTAATATAAATAACAACCATTGCAAGAGCTACAGATTCATGAAGTCTAGTAGTTATGAACTCTATGTTGATATTAAATGTGT
This sequence comes from Isoetes engelmannii, assembly GCA_011763485.2. Classification (NCBI taxonomy): domain Eukaryota; kingdom Viridiplantae; phylum Streptophyta; class Lycopodiopsida; order Isoetales; family Isoetaceae; genus Isoetes; species Isoetes engelmannii. The sequence continues at coordinate 4,217 of JAANSK020280257.1, forward strand.
GTACGATTAGGGCATTATATTGAATTAATGTAATTGCTTTACAGACTACCCTACTATGCCTTGAACCAACATTTGGCTTAAACCTAGAATGAATTTTGTCCATATTTTCCTAACATGCATAATGCATAATCATATTATTTAATCTCTATGGCTTTGTGCCTAAATACCTGTGTAGCAACAGCTAATGATCTCAGCCCTCGCTCTGCAAATTTATCAATAAACTCGCGCACTTTGACAGCAATTTGTTGTTTATTATGACACATGTCTAGTATCTACATTAACATTAATGGTAAGTTAGAATGAGTTATGTGCAAGGATAGGCATAAGGCTTACCTGTTCTGGAGCACCTTTACTGACGCGATGCCATTTTCCGTTCTGATCAATGTAAGTAAGAGCTGTTCTCTTATCGACAGGATTAAAGGGAAGGAAATGCACTTCATTGATGTTTGCACGAGCCTAGAAAAATTTAAACATTGCATCATAGGCAAGCTCAATGTTTGTTTAAACACTAAATGAACATGGATGCACCTCTTTTGGATCTGCTAGCATTCCGACAATAGCAGCATCAATCGGATCTTGGTTTTCTATACGAGAAGCTCTTGCTGCAAGTAGGATCACCATATCTCTATCAATATTCCCAAATACCTGTAGGGATGATAAATGGTTAGATTGTAATCTTGGTATCGAACATAATTGTCATGTACCTCAATCAGGTTTTTGTCAACACTTAATTTATTTAGTGTTAATGTCCCAGTCTTATCACTACAAAGGACGTCCATTCCTGCCAATTCTTCTATAGCAGTCATGCGCTTAGTAATTGCTCCCTGCACAATATGAGTAATCTTAGTACCAAGGAGAAATAAGATGTTGTCAGAGTATGAGTTGTCAAACCTGTTGGGATAAACGGTGTGAACCAATTGCCATGGTCACTGATAGAACTGTTGGCATTGCAATTGGTATTCCACCAATGAGAAGCACGAGAAGATTATCAATGCCATCTCGATACTTGCGATGTTGGATGCCATACATAACCACTATCTCAATAACCATACCAATTGCAATGGAGCAAATACAAAAATTTCCAATGGCTATCAAAACCTGCAAAATGAAAGGTGTTAGCTTGTGAAGTTAAAAAGCATTTGGTAAAGGGTACAACCTTTTGAAAATGTCCAACTTGATTTGTGCTTTCCACTAGGTGAGCAGCTTTCCCAAAGAAAGTCTTAATACCAGTGGCAATGACAATAGCTTTAATGTCACCCTGCTTACATGTTGATCCTGAGAAAACTATATCGCCTGGATGTTTTGTTACTGGTAGTGATTCCCCTGTTAAAGCAGACTGGAAGTATGCTATATGTAAGAGTTATTGTGGTTTATAACTTGTTAAATTTATAATGGAAAATGACAACCTGATCAATTTTCAAAGGGTCTCCAGCCAACAGGCGGGCATCTGCTGGAATAATGTCCCCCAACTTAATGTTAATTATGTCACCTGGGACAAGGATGGCAGCATCTTGTTCTGACCATACGTTATTCCTTAACACCTGCATAGGTGTGTTTACAAGTGTCTCTATCCTGGAGGAACATAAAAGAAACAAAATTTTTTACCCTTGTTTTTGGTGCAAGATGAGCCATCAAAGCTGCAGCAGCATTTCCAGCGTTGTTTTCCTCGATGAAACTTATGGTGGAATTAATGATCAAAAGAATGATGATTCCAATAAAATCCTCCCAATCTGGCGGCTTGCCCTGGATGGAAGAAGAACAAGAAAAGTTTATTATAGTAACAGATAACCGCGAAAAGAGACTGATCACTTACATCTCCATTTGCCAAAGCAATAGCCATAACAGCAGCTGCCTCCATCACCCATGCCAATGGATTCCACATGAACCCAAGAAACTTAAGCAATTTGCTTTCCTGCAAACACATTGCAGTAAGAAGGAAGCCATAAATTCAAATTGCAAGAAGTTATGTTATTGATGCTAATGGTGGATAGGAAAGATGAATAAATAAGTCTGTTTTTTCTAATCAATGATGATATGCATTTTGGCTGATGTGGTGTTTGACAGATGAGCTTCACTATCTAGGATCAACTTTGTGTTGAATATTTCTAGATGTGTAATAGAGCTTGTCTTTATCAATTGCCAATCCCAAAGATTGGTAGAGAGTGAAGATTGTAAAGCATTAACTTAATAACTGTTATTCAAATGATCTTCCTTCTTTTGCAAGTTAGAAAACTCCTTGAAATGGAGGAAGTAGTGGGGGATGTGTGTAGTACTGATTTCTCTTCTAGCTTATTGGGCCCGAAAACCTTCAAACGATCCTCTGCATCCTTGTTAGACAAACCAATTTCGCTGCTTTTTAGTTGCCAGAATACTTTCTCCAAAGGAACTCGTTCCTGCAATACATTCATACACTCTGAATAAATATGCTTGCCAAATCAAATGTTTTAAAAACTAAACATGGAAATGAAACAGGCCGGCTCTCTTGGAAAGAGCTAATGTGATTGAACAATAATTCTAGAATACCAGATCGACTGGTTCGCTCGTAATTTGAGCCATTTTAGAATTTTTGTGTTTGATTTAGACGATCAACAACAAAACTGGTTAGAGTAATGATGCATGGAATGCTTAAAAAGGCCTGCCATTTCTTTCAATTTTTTTGCTCAGAATCTTTTTTTCTAGGATATTTTATTTTTAGTCACTTTCTTTGTCCCGGCATTCTATTCAATAAAACATGTACAAGATAGCAATATATCCAGAGTTGTTGTTGGCATTTTATATAGTATCTATGTATTTGTATAATAATAAGGAATGTTGTGATGGATTTTTGAATTATTTTCTGCAAAAGGGTATTCCTTTAGTTTCTCTTTAGGAATAAATATGCCATTCTCTTGCGCACTATTCAATTCCTGTTTTCTGCATTACGTTATGCTTTTGCTTTTTTTATGTCACCATTATATCTTTAAATATGCATCTCAACTTTTTGACCCAAGAATGCCCCGTGGGCATTTAGAAGATTAAAAAATGCACTCCTAGACATAAAAGGGTTCGTGTTTTAGAAGGCAATACAAAAGTATCTTTTTGTTTTAGAATCCCAAAATTTTGGCTTTAAATATTAAAGTACCATGCTATGCTTGAAAGACACATTTTGAAAGCACGTACGGTTTACCTTATAGAAGATGCTCCTTCATTTTTATCATTAGAAAATACATAAGTTAATATACTTTTCATTTATGTAGCATAAGGATTTTTGAAAGAAAATAAACATCGGACTAAGTTCAAATGGCATCCCCCATCAAACTACATGTTCTTCACATAAAGGTGGAGCAGACTCATCCTCTTTAATCACTAATATTGCGGCTTCCTGACGATGCCGGGCATTACTCGTGGGCATATGGCATCTATAGCAATATATGTTTCATGTGTATTACACACATATAGATAGAGAAAAAGCATTACCTTTAGAGTGTAAACCGACGAAGTAACTTGGAAAAAACTTGTCTAGTTCTTAGTTCAACAATTGCCACAAGTATATAGAAAAATTGCCTTCAAAATATATTGGGTCTACACACAAATACAAAATATTTTTGGTGCAATCTAAAACTCTAGAGTTTATGTCCATCAGCCTCAACAGATCCACATCATGAAGAACCTATCCCAAATAACTTTAGGAACTTCTGCTGGCTTGATGCCCATTTGGGAGGTTGACATGTTTAGAAGCTCCTTCAATAGTACCCCATGGTGGCAAACATGAATGTGTAAACATGCTCCGATATCATGTCCCACACACTCAGGTCTACCAACAACTATGTTATTATTCAATAGAAACTCGAGAAGCACATAATCACCAACTGTGTCATGTGGGATTGATGCCCAAGCCTCTCCCATAACAAACACCAATATGTGTGATGATGTCTGGCCTGAAGCGAGTTCCCGTGCACATATACTTGGAGGAGGACTTGGTTGACTCCAACACAACAATACGTGTTATCAACTAATGCATGAAACGCTACAATAAAATATATCATTTGAAAAAAAAAACAATGGCAGAAGAGAAAAGGGAGAGCAAGGGAGATATGGAAATTTTCAAGTGAAGGTGCTTGGTGATGTGAGGCGGCATATACAAAGATAATGATGTATATATATTGAATGATACTTGGTGAATCCTATGAGTTAGACAATAGATAACCCACATGGAGTGGAATCAAGAAGCATGATGCATGAATTTAGAAATACAATACCAAATCCACTTCATAATGATACAATTGAACATTTAAAAGTAATTGTGATAAAATGCTTGAAAGCCATGGAGTGCTAGATAGCTAACTTTAGCAATAGCACTTGTTGAGTTGCTTTGTGTGTGTCTTTGTGTGATCGTCGAGTGGGGTGGGAGGGGGGACAAAGATAGACATAATTGAAAGTCAAAAGCATCCGCCATGTAGAGCCTAGTTCAAGTGACAATGAATACTCTTTTTAATCTTCAACATGTCACATGGATAAGGGATTTTAGGAAATGGTAGAACATGTCATCCATGATACGATTGTCATTTACTACACTTGAGATGTTGCCAACTTATAAATCGGTTAAGCTTTGGATTCTCAAATGATTGCCTATGCATACAGTAAAGTACAAAACATGCATGGGTTTTGCACGTATTGATCCTTGTCTACCATTTCTCAAAATCATACGAGGGCAAGAGCTCCTATATTACTAAAAGCCTTTGGGCATGAGGCAAAACAGTATGAAAATTGAGCTCTAGGTAAAACATTTTGCTTCAAACTACTTTTCAAGCAAAGAAGATGCTAAGAAGCTAGAAAAAAAAATCAATTTTACTCTTTCATTAGAAACATTTAATCCAGGCAAAAAACTTCCACCAGATATCTTATTAGAACTTACATACAAGTCCATTGCGAAGTCTAGAGTTGTAATGTTCTCTCACAGTGTACCTATGGCTTTCTGTGAATATTATGTGCTATGATATTGATAAAATCGTATTACCTAATTACATATATATACTGGATTTAGATCAAAATAGCAAGGTTTGTAGTCATCTTGATAAAATCATATTATGTGACTTTGGAAATGGATGGGAATTAGATCAAAATCCTCGACCTGAATGCATCAAAAAACATATAAGTCTCAACGCATACAGATAAAAGCACTCAAGCACAAAAATTAATTGTGCCTGACAATTAGGCAATCAACAAGCACTCGAATAAGTAATACAACATAATGTTGCCTAGTGGCATGACGTTAAAAACTCTTCTTCTTCTTCTTCTTCTTCTATTCTCCAGAGGTCAGGACAAGAAAAGATCAAGGTAATTAATTCTAGGCTACTCAGGATAAGATAGAACAAAACGTTCTAAAGATGTTTGTGGCCGGATCTTCAAAGCAAAAAAAATAAGAAAGAGAAAGCGTATCAGACTTGACCTACATGGTTGTTGGCCACCGTCTACTTTCTGCATAGTTTCTGCAATACTAAATAGGCTGCAACAATAAGCCCACTTTTTCAAAAGCATTAAAGCCTAACAAAAGCACATCAAGTTCAACTCGTAGTTGCACCTGTACAAATAGGTCAAAATTCTTATGAAAATAGTGAAAATATGGCTGTTAAGGAGATGGAAGTGTAAGAGATGACATTGAAACGAAATTGTTTGGCTTGCGTGATGCTTTTCCTTTCAAGTCCTTGAAACATTTTTAACGGAAAAATGGGTTATATGCAACCTCACAATTTCACAAATCAGAAGCTCTTGATTAAATGTACAGCTGTGTAACACAATGTGGGAATGATAGGAATGCTGACAAGACATATTGAGATAATCTCATAGTGGTAAAGCGATAGGCTTTGTTCATGTGAATGTTAAGCTTGGGATTAATAGGCAAATAGCAACAAATTTTGCCAATCAATCAACAAATTTTTTGCCAATCTTGTTGAATAACCAAAAGAGATAAAGGACTGTTTATTATACAGCGGACCTAAAGGACTATTATACAGAGGACCCGAGATAAGGGTATCCAACCCAACAATACATACTGATACACAAGAGTTCTGTACATGAGAATTCAAAACATTAAGGCTGAAAGCTGCAGCTGTATGTGAATTAAGGATTGATCCTGTCAAAATTGTAGATAACGGTACACAATCTTCTGAGATGTTGAGCAAACGATGCCTCGCATTAGAAGGAGAAGTCCTGTGAGAAGGCAGCAGCTGGACATGAAATAAAACGAGACCCATTGGAAACATTTTCTTAATATAATCAATGCATTTTTAATCATGTGCTTACATGAAGACAAATATGATCTGGATTCAGAAGAGCTCCCAGAGGCTGTTCGTTGAAATGCCAACTCTTCATGGTAATCTCTTCTTATTTTGGACAGCGCTTCTGCAACCTTGTCCATGTATGGACGATCATCTCGAATAGGGGCAACACATTCTAGTGCTAATGCAACTAGGTTTTCAAAGGCAATGTCAACGGCTGGATTTCTCGGAAGCATTGGGTCCAAGGCCTCTGCAGTTTTGTCTTCTCCTTGCATTCTAAGAACCTGTTACAAATCACGTGTAGCGTGATCAGTTAACACAACATAGAAGATGGTTGACATGACATATGGCATCTACACATTTCACTAATACAGACGTGGGTAGTTAAACAGGCAATAGAGTTTGCTTGTAGCATACATATCACTAAACATCCTCCAACCAGTATCAATTTTTAAGAAACCATGAAAACATTTAAAGGCAGCAGGGGGAAAAACCGTACCCATCTTATTGTAAATTTATCAGCATTCTTCTCCTTTGGCTCTATAGGTCGCCTTCCAGTAAAAGTCTCCACAA
>JAANSK020280268.1:0-20630 GCA_011763485.2 Isoetes engelmannii
CTCTCGTTGCCCGGAGTCACCCCCCGTGTGAATATGCACCCAAACCAAAGGGGATTTTAGGGGGAATTTAATTTAGAGTTGTTGGATGTAATGGTTTGTGTTATATAAAAAAAATTTTGGGCCCCGAAGATTAAAAGTCATGAGATTTCTTAATTGTTCATGGTACAACTGGCTTCAACAGCAAAGATATCTCTAGCAAGGAGGTTCTACATTTACTTGCTGGTGAGATTCTAATGCCAACTACATTCATATCCTCATTAGCAGAGATGTACATGCCTCGAAAATACATTCGAATTTGAGCTTGTGGAAGGCCGTCTAAGGCCGACCACCTCAAACGAACAATCACTTTTTGTTGTGGCACAAGCGAATTCACCTGTGTCTTGAAATAAAATAACGTTGTGGACTTCAATATTTGAAGCACTGTTGATTGTGCGCATAACATTCTCAGAGAAAAAGCCGACCCAATAATTATACCCCATTTCTCGTGAAAAAAACCTTTCCCAGATGCAGTATGTGTTACACCTTTTTCTAAATACTCTATACACAGCTCTCATTTGCAAAATTGTAAATCTATTCATAGCTCTCATTTGAGCAGATTTCGCTCCCCAAATTCACATTGGTGCCCAAGACGTTGCACAACAAACAAGCTGAAGCAACAACCATGCTTTGAGATTAACTTATATTTTAACTCTTGACCATTAAACCATTAAAACATATTATTACCTCAATAGCATGCTTGCAAATTCACATATGGTCTACAAAACATTTTTTCATTCAGTTTTCCTTCGAGACAAATAATTTTCCATTCAACTTCCTTTGAGACACAGCGTAATCCTCTACTTTTTTGTTTTCTCTACATATCCAGAAGAATATCAAGTATATCAGATGAGTGACAGAAGTGTCATCAAAATTTGAATTCATAACATGGTTGGTATCTAATAGTCAGTTGGTCCGCCATTAGATTCTAACTACCAATATGTATTTATTGGATCTGACCCGTAATTTTTGATCATATTTTGTGATTTATTTTAAAAATATCATGTCCATTTTTTGCTGATTCAAATTGTATGACCATTGTGATGAAGGAATTGTATTGCTTAATAGCTACATATCTTGAAACACACAGTTGCGTCATCATAGGCATAGTGACTTGCATTTTCTGCTCCTTTTGAAAGGACTGAGAGATATGCTGGAGAATCCAATTACTTTTTATCTTTTAAAACACATACACATACACATGCTTAGATGCAACTATCACTAATCTCCATTCTCGAACTCTTGAACCACACAATTTTCTGAAAAATGCAGACTAGCTGCTACTGGCACAAATGTTAATATTAGTTTTCTTGGAGAAATTTGTGATGCCAAACATTGTAGCGTTTTCTATTCTGACTTTCAGATCAGAAGCAAGTGCCTAGATTGAACAGATTCAACGTGGCAGCCCCCTTCTTTGGATGAAATTATGTTTTGTCTTGAAAATCAAATGAAATTTCAAGCACACCACAATAGTAAATTAAGATTATCAAAGTTGTTGTGACAAAAGAAGTCACACCTCCTACTCCTAGAGCCTAGTTGCACACGATAGAACGACCAAACAACCATGCTATGAATGATGAATGAGTCATGTGGCCTTCCCCCTCTCTCTTTTTTTTTTTTTTTTTTTTTTTTTAAATTTGAGGGAAAGAAGATTTTTTATATTATTTCAGAATAAGAAATATGATGCTTCATACAAATAAAGGATTACTACAGGAGTAATCTCAACATCTTCGTCCTTTATGAGTAGAAACTTATTCTCAGCTCTCTAAGCTAATGTACTTGAAGCCCATGAAAATCTTCCATATGGTAACCAAAGGAAACAAGAAGAGACTAGGAAAAAGAGGCTCCCAAAACCTACTTTTACATCTTGAAGGACCAGAGCAGATAATCTGGAAATATGCAAATATTAAACAGAAGGAAGTACCATGATATGTAATCAAATTAGTGCTACATTGCCGGGATGTGAAACAGTCAGCTTGAGGGCTAGAAACACGTGCCCAGCCGCCAGGACTCCTCCCTATAAGTCCGGTTCATGATATAAAAGCGTCTTCCTGCTCATAGAAAATCCCTAGATCGGCCCTAAATTGATCTCATTTCTTGCACTTCACAACAATTTTAATGATTCAAAGATTTTACTATAGAGCTTCTGATAAAAGATGGTTTCGAATCATATTTTGGATATCCTCCAGACATGCTCTTCATGCTCTTCTAGGGTCTTCGAATAGATCAGAATATCATCCTAATAGATGATAATAAAGACATCGTCAGCCATGTGCCGAAAAACATCGTCAGCCATGTGCTGGAAAACTGTTGGGGCATTATAAGACCGAAGGGCATGACAGTGTACTCAAAATGCCCATACTGCGTTCGGAAGGCGGTCTTTCACTCATCACCTTCCCTGATGCGAATAAGATCGTAGGCGCCTCAAAGATCAATCTTGGTGAAGTATCGTGTGCCTTGCAGCCGGTCAGGTAATTCTGGGATCCATATGGGAAAGCATACCGATTGTGCACAGTAGTCTTGTTGAGGCCGCGGTAATCCACAACCGACCTCAAAGTACCATCCTTCTTGGAGACAAAGAAGATGGGGGCCCCTACAGGAGACTGAGAATGTCGGATAATTCCAGTCGCAAAAGCTATAGACATACCTACATCAACATTATTTGATATAAAAGATTATTAGCAATTATGGATGACTGCTAAAAATGGTTTATCAGGGTCGTAGACTGAAACTGGGCTGAATTTTGTACAAAAATGGGTTCCCTTTCCCCTCCGAAGGTCAGGGTGCTTCTATGGCAGGTGGTGCACCGTTGCATTCGGGTGAATGCCTTGGTGAGCAAGTTTAGGCCAGGGGTGAGTCCTATGTGCCCTTGTTGTGGACTTCATCGTGAGACAGTGGAGCATTGTCTGGTCCTCTGCCCACACTTGCGGACGGCCTGGGACTGGGTTCGGGCTCGGTTCCAGGTTGACTAGCCGACAGTTGTTGCTGCATTTGTATCCAGGTGTTTGGCCTCTGTTGAGGAAGCAAGCCTTGCATTTACGTGTGGCTTGGCTGGTATGGCTGATCTGGCAACGGCAGCGATTGTGAATTTTTCAGGGGATCCAGCAGCCTTTGGCCTCCCTGGTCCCCCGTCTTAGGTATTCCAGAGTTTCTTAGAGTTTCCGGGACTGGCGGAGCGGAAGTTCGCCATTTGGCGGGACTTCCTGGGTATTGTGGATGATGAAGGTCATTTTGTACAGCAGTAGTTGATGAGATGATGGGGTGGTGGGGTATCGCTGTCTCTTTGTGACAGTTCACTTTCCTCTTCACTTACTTTGTATCATTGCCATTCTATTAATTTATTGAGATTTAGTTCTTCAAAAAAAAGGGGGGGTTAAAAGGGAAAACATCCTTAAACATATTGAGGATGTATATTGACATCTACCAGTGTCAGACATATGTTGCTTGTACTTTGACTCGAACAAGATTGTCTGTTACGAATTTATGTACATAATGGAAGTTGAGATTGTTGCTCTTAACTCTTACATAATGTAATTAATAGGTGCTTTCGGGCTTCCTCTAATGATGTTAATACGGTAACTACCATTATATAGCTTGCGACTAGCAGCAGCATTTTTCTACATACTTTACAGGCTTCTTGCTGAAACAATTTTTTGAAGGGGACCTTAAACCTTTGTTTAATAGGGCAAGAAAAGGATTGAAAGACAATACATTTCTAAAATGAAAATACATCCAACTATTCCTATTATTTCACACATCCTAACATCAAAATGCAACTGGCTAACTACAGGGCAACTACAAAAGGAAAAAAAGCCCCTTACAATTTAATGGATAATAGTAAGTATAATGGAAACCAAACAAAACGAAGTACTATACATAGGCCATCAAAACAAATTAAAACAAGATAAAGATCATTTTAGTAAAAAAAAAAAGCAGGCTAATCATATCAAGAGATCCTAATCACAACATACATAAAATTGACAACACGTTACAATGAAAAGATCACAAACTTTTCCCTCTCATAATTATCACACACTCATCATCAATCTACTTCTTCATCCTTCCAACATTCACAATCACATGGCATCCATTCCATCTACCATTGAAGACAAAGATGCGCCAAACTCCAATTTGCCAACTTCAGTAACAATGCAGAAAAAAAACCAATCTCCAATCCCGACATCAATGCCAACTGGACAAACAAACTCTGAAACTAGCAGTTTGCAGGCAACACAAGAAGCAACGAACTGGCCAACTATGGAGAACATTATCCAACATGCCAAATAACGGGATGTGTGCTCTAGTGCTCTGCGTTTATAGAAACATCTTTTGTGATTCAGACGCGAATTTCGTCGCATTCTCTGCAGACATCATAAATGAATAAAAATCGCAGCAATAATAGTACAAGTAGCTCAAGAACAAGAACAAGCACGTGCCTGGTTACCAATACTGAAGGTAGGACCATGGGTGTCAATTGCAAAGTTAAGTACAATATAATATGCATGACATTTCAAAATTTGAATGATGTTTGCTAATTCATATTAACGATCTACCGATGTGCAATAACAAAATACAAACTCGAAGCCCAAAATATGATTATGGTGACCACAAGCTGGCTATAAAGATTAGAGCCAAGACGCAAGTTACTAAAATTCAGCCCACTCCAATAATCATAAACCTTGGGCCAGCAAGTGTATACAAGAACTGAAAAACATGCCAGCTGGTGATCTACACGCATACAATCGTTGGAGCACAAGACGTTGGATTCCGGATATGGAGAGGAGCAAGCGGGGAGATGCAGGAAGCGGAGATGCAGGAGGGGGCAAGTGGAGAGATGTTTTTGCAGGACAGAGCAGGATTTTGGAGAGATGGTGTTTTGTGGAGATGGTGTTTTGGACAGGGCATGATTTTTTTTACATGGTATGTTGGACAAGGTAGGGCTCTTTTTTGAAGTTCCTTTGATCTGTTTGTTTTTTAGCAGGTTGGTTTGTCCTATGTTCTCTGCAGATTTTGAGTTTCGTGTTCTTAAGGAGGTCCTGATGTTCTTCATATCTGACATTGTGGTATCGATTCACCTCGATGTGGGTTCAAATTCCTATTCTTACATCCAAATATCTTCTGTTGTTTTGGCAATTATCTTATTTTCTGCCGGTGTTGTCTGCATGCGCATGTGCATGTATAAATAGCACTATGTTGCTGTGAGATCTGGCAAGGGTTATATGTGCGTCGCTTCTTCTATTTTTGCTGTGGTAGATCTGTACTGTGGTTATTATTTTATTGTATGTATTGTATAGCATTTTGATTTTGACAACCAAATCATATGTTGAGGTGGAAAATGGGATTTGATTTAATTCTTGATTTTATATGACGCGGCACATGTGGAAAATGGGGGGTTTGATTTAATTCTTGATTTTCTATGACATAGCACATGTGGAAAATGGGGTTTGACTTAATTCTTGATTTTTTATGACGTGGCACATTCCCTTCATCAACCAGCAATGAAAGAAGAAGAAGAAGAATAAGAGTTTTTAACGTCACGCCACTAGGCAGCATCCACACACCACACACCACACTACATTGCTCGGTTAGTCCCTGCCCCCAACCACTTTACATTGCGTCTGTTGATTTTTAAGACCCAACAAGAAGCAAAGCAATTTCAATGCAACTAAGCATAAGCATTTTCAAACCCACTAGCAATATTTATTGAATAACTCCAAAGTTCAGCAGCGTATAAAGACAAGACAAGGATTATAAACTGTTTTTTGTATAACTCCAAAGTGCAGCAGCGTATGACACTTTTCTGCTGACGTTCCATCAATTAGACAGTCTTACAAACAATTAGACAGGCTTTTTCTCAAGATTAGAACAAAGACTATGAACTGTTTTTCATGAGGCAGCAACGTGGGTTGAGAGAAATCGAGTATAATTTACGTTATCAGGCGGAACGAAACAGCACGATTTCTCTGCTGACAAACTGATACATTGGTTTGAATATCGTTATACAAATTTATCATTTGGTCTTGGAAGATGCGGGCGCACCAGCCTAGTGCGGAAATTAAGGCACAGACAGATACCTGGGTCTCTATCTTATACCAAATATACTCAATTATTTGATAAAAAAACCCCTCGGAAAGATCGCGGCCTCTTTCTAGCTTGGACTGAATCCTCCGATACCCAATTCTTTTCAAACTCGGACCCTTTTCTAAGCCCAATTCTATTCCAAGTCGAATTCTTTTTCAGATTTTTCTTCTTCTTCCTTGTTACTGTTCTAGTCTTTGTCTACTGTGGAAATAAAGTCACAGACAGATACCCTGCACACGAAACGAAAATGCCCTCAATACCCAGCCTACTGTACTTCTGTATATACCAAATATCATCATGTGTCACCATTTTATATATCAAATAGATTTATGTTCATCCATTTGGAAAAAAAGCCCCCCTTGTAAAGGTCGCGCCCCCTATTTAGCTTGGACGTTCCTCCCAATACCAATTCTATTCAAACTTAGGGCCCCTTTCTAAGCCCAATTCTATTCCAACTCATTTAATTCGTTTTTTAATCCTTCTTCTTCTTCTTCTTCTTCCTTCTTGCTATTCCAGTGTCATTCGATTCCACTCCATTCACCATTCTATCCCAGTATAAATATCAACACCAAACTTTGCTTCAATAGCATAACACTGCAGAGCATGGACACCATCATCAAGCCAGCTCCTCAGCTCTCCGACACCACGATCGGGCTTCCCAGCCGCAATATTCCTCCCAGTACACTAAGCATGAGAGATCATCCTTCTGAGGATAGGGAGCACATCTTCAAATCCAAACTAGTTGATATAGATTTAGCCAACACTCTTCACCTAGCTGAATTCTGTCTGCAAAAGTCTGTAGCTTACCCACACAAAGATTGTCTTATTGATGGAGCCTCAGGAAAGAAAGTGTCGTATGCTGAAGTTCGGAGTTGTGCAATAAGAATTGCTAGAGGGCTAGCTAAATCTGGCATAGAAAAACATGATGTGGTGATGATTATGCTTCCAAATTGTATTGAAGTTGCATTGCTTGTGCTTGGCATAGCAATGAGAGGGGCAACTTTCACCACTGCGCATCCGGCAACTCCTGATGTTGAAGCATTGAAACAAGCAAATGCAAGCAAGGCTAAAATGATTATCACCGAGTCTTTCAATGCCTACAAACTAGTTAATGGATCAAGTATTCCCATTTTGACAATTGATAAACCCCCGGTTGGTTGCCAACATTTTTCTATCTTAATGGATATGAACGGTGAAAATTGTCCCGATACAAAGATACAAGTTGATGACACGATTGCCATATTATACTCCTCTGGGACATGTGGCTTGCCAAAAGGTGTCATGCTGAGCCATAAGAATATCACTTCAAGCATATGTCAAGTAGTGGAGGGTGACAATCCAAATCTAAACATTTCTATAAAGGACATCGTCTTGTGCATGCTCCCCATGCATCATTGTTATTGTCTTGTCACACTTCTACTTACCGCATTGAGGGCTGGAGCAGCAGTTGTTATTATGAAGAAGTATAACTTTGTCGATATTTTATCATACATTGAAAAGTACAAGGTTACTGTGACAATGTTAGTGCCACCAGTTCTATTAGAAATGTATAGAAACCCTCTTGTCATGGACTATGACATCTCCAGCCTCAGGATGGTGATGTGTGGTGCAGCTCCTTTGGGACGTGATTCTGAGGATGCTATTCGAGTAAGGTTTCCGCACGTTGTCTTTGCTCAGGTAAGAAATTTAACTATAACTTGTGATCTTGCATTATTTCCATACTAACATGATGTAACAGGCATATGGCATGACTGAAGCAGGCCCAGTGATATCCATGTCTCTAGCATTTGCCAAACATCCATTTGTTGTTAAATCAGGATCTTGTGGGACTGTCGTTCGCAACAGCGAAGTAAAGATCATAGATACACAAACTAACAAATCAGTTTCATATGATGAGGTTGGAGAGGTGTGGATCCGAGGGCCTCAGGTGATGAAAGGTAACTTTATTGGCCCCTTCTTTTGCAAGTTAGGATATTATTTCTCCAATTTAGGTAATTTCCTTTAATTGTATACATATAGTCAATATGGGTTATTTCCGGTGAAAGAGATCACACATCTTATATAATTTTCTCTTAGAACATGAGCAACAAGTGTCATCACACTTTCCTCTTCATAGTTTTTATACCTACCCTACGACCTAGACCATTGATTTAGTATTATGATGTCATCTCATGTGTCCCTTGTATATCTATTCTCAAACATTACCCTTAATCTCTATCAAGGTTTTTTCCTTGATAATCTTTCGGAGCGGGGTTTTCTTAATCCTCACATAGATTGTGTTTATTAGTATATGTTATTTTTTAGTCTCTCAGGACAATAATTATCAATTAAATTCCCTATAGGTTGTACCATATTCTATCTTATTATAGCCATGTTTTAGTCAATCATCTTCTTTCTCCTATCTCCATATGATGTGAATCTTATCTTGTTATGCTAAGTGATAATGGTTTTGCCATCCATATCTCAATGGTCCCTTTGGAGAAATGATACCCAACATGTCATTACAATATTGCTAGCAGATTAATTAAGTGTGCATAGTCATAGAGTAACTGGAATAATGGAATGGTTTTATTATTCCTTTCTGGTCATGCAAATGCAATTAGTCGATGATAGATATCCGGGATTGATTCCCCTGAGTATCCAATGCTCAGAATATGAAATCCTCAGTCGTGACTATATGACCGGTTCTATAGCTCTAGGCACATCTCAATTATGTTCGTAGGTCTACCTTATATCTCCTTTGCATATATACCACTTTGATCCTCCATACAAACTCTATCTCTAATGCTTTTGCACTAGGTATTTTATAAAATTTGTAGCGTAAATATATCTTCGTTTGATGTTTACGTAATACCCACATCATTCCCTAGAACTCTAGAGCTAAGACAAATCCACTTCCATGCATGATTATCTCTTAGTAATCATGACAATAATGACATGGCTTGACAAGCTTTTGGTATGTGTCTATGATAGTTAAGGTCTTAGTTGTTGTGAAAATTATATCGTGCATTCATAGACCTTGAGTCCAAGTTGAGGTACAACTTATAGAAAACCAGTATTTTTATATGTGCATCTTGCCTCCACTAGGGTTAAACATGCCAAAGATTTAGTTTAATCAATTAAAAATTAACGTGGTTTTATCCTTAATTATGAATTTCAACCTAGACATTTCAACAATGGCTTTGTGTATTCGCATACACATACACAGGGAAACTAATAATATATGTTAAATGTGCTACTAATTCCACACTATACTCCTTATTGAATTTTTGGATGGATACCATTACTTAACTTTGTATTTGTATCAATGGAATATATACTTTTGCAACATAGTATATTTGATAATCCTGTCTCAATTTTATTTCTTAGTGGCTATTGATTAATGTTTTTCATTTTATGTCTCTTTTATGTCTTCGTGACTAATATTTAAAAAGAAAACTTAATATCAAATGTGCTCGAGGCATGCATAGAGATCTCTTAAACATTGTTTATCTTCATTTTGTTGAACTTGCTAGGGTATTTGGACAATCCAACGGCCACTACTTTTGCTATGGACAAGGATGGATGGTTACATACTGGAGATATAGGATTTATAGACAAAAATGAAGAGTTATTTTTAACGGACAGGCTAAAACAAGTGATGAAATATAAAGGGTATCAGGTGCAATTTTTTTATTTTCTACTGCGCTTTGTACATATAGTTTCTTCTTTGACGTTGTATAAATATAACCTACTTCTTTAGGTGTCACCTTCGGAGCTTGAGGCCATTTTGATTTCACACCCACTAATATCAGATGTTGCTATTGTGGGGTATATATCTATTACATTGGTTTGCTATTCTATTCTATTTGGTTTTGCTATTAATTTTGCTGTGGTGGACTAGACGGCAAGATGAAGTAGTAGGAGATATACCAGTAGCATTTGTTGTAAAGGCGAATGGTTCTAATATATCTAAGGCCAGCATTATTGAATTTGTGAGCAATCAGGTGAAGTTTTAATTTATAGTTTCCATTCTTATATTTAAATATCTTTATTAATAGCATGGACTTATATGGTTTGCAGGTAATATATTATAAAAGAATACATGCTATATTTTTCATAGACAATATCCCGAGGTCACCTACTGGAAAGATCTTGTGGAAGGATTTGAAGAAATTACTTGAAGAAATGCCTTAGTATGTTATGTATGTCATGTTTTAGTTATGTATATTTGTGCCAGTTCGGAACCTATGGGAGTTGGACTTGGATCCACTATAGTGCCATTTTTTGAAAGCATTATATTATGTAGGACATGTAGAGTAAAGTGCCTATGCACTTTGTTCCTAACTCAAAATTGATAACAAAGCATTATGTTCCTTACCACAAATATAAACCTCTATATCACATGTGATTGCAAGTCATATTTCTACATCTGCACTTTGTGGTTTCCATTCTATTTTTGGCATGACCTTGCAAACTCAAGTTCAGATTTTTAGTGTCACCATAGATGCATCTGCCATTCTGCAAAAAATTGTCTCTGCTAACTTAACACACAATGCTTAACTGAGCAATGCAATCTCAAATTATCACAACTATTTCTACTTTGAATATTCAATGTTCAAAGTCCAAATATCAAAATAATATTCAAACCTTTTAGCAACCTTAGACTGCTACAGTGCACTGGAGATATTACTATTCATTTGATATTGGCTTGAACATTGTAGCTCGGCTTGCCCTAACTCGGGCTGAACTCGGGGAGCCCACCAAGCTTAATCCTAGCCAAATGCTCAGGATTACTTTGACCTGCAAATATACATATTATAGAGCTTCACCTTGATTATATTTAGGTCGATCCGGCCGTTGTGCCGGACTGACAGTTTCATATTTCGGTTCCCTCTAAACCTCGAATCACAGAGATAATGCACGTTATCTTGCTATTAAAAAACATCTATTACCACATATGGTATTTCAATGGTTGGTTCTATATCAACAAATAGAACTTCTAAAACCCCTATAGCCAATGGCAACTTCATACTGAATAGTTTCAACATTGTCGTAACCAATTATAACATGATTAAATTCTACATTCTCTCTTCATGTTATAATTATATATGCATTGGATGGCATTCTTTAGTTCTACAAACTTTCTTTCTGCCAAAGCCTTTGTCAGAATATCAACCAACTATTTGGAAGTGTTTACATAAATTAATTTCACCAAATTTTTCACAACTACTTGTCGGATGAAATGCAGTTCCAGTTCTATATGCTTGGACCTTTTATGTAGTACTGGATATTTTGTCATAGCTATACAGTTAGTACTATCACCGAACAATTCTATAGCATCTGATTGATTATATCTAAGTTCAATCAGAAGCTTTCTCTCCCAAACTAATTTTTTAACTGTTAATACTGCTGAGACATATGCAGCCTCTGCACTTGACATAGCAGTGGCATTTTTCCTCTTACATTTCCACGCTATTGGTGCTCCTGCCTGATGTAGACTTTCTGGCATCCAAGTCCTCTCCCCAGTCTGCATCACAGTAGGCCTGCAACTTCAAATCATTATTCCAATAATAGATACCTTCATTCACAGTACATTTAAGGTATCTTAATACCCTTTTAGCTGTAATCCAATGTCCCCTCCTTGGATCATAATTGTATCTGCTTGACATGTTCACTTTATAGGCTATTTCTGGCCTCATACAATTTGCTACATATGAAAGGCAATCTATTAATGACATGTATGGTACTCCTTCCATTTCTTTTATTTCATCATCTGTCTTTAGACTCATTTGAGCAGAAACCTTGCAGCCTGGCACAACTGGAATTTTACTGATGTTACAATCTTGCATTATAAATTTTGTAAGCATCCCTTCAATTTGTCCCTTCTGAGTGAGTTTCAGAGTTTTGTTCAGCCTGTCTCTGTGTACCTCTATCCCCAAAAATTTCTTCCATTCTCCTAAATCAGACATCTTAAGTTTACTGTTCAAAACCTTTTTTTAGTGTTCTAAAGCTTTTATACCTTTTGAAGTCATAATATTGTTATCAACTGTAATGTTTCTTAACCACCCCGGCCTAACCAACTGGCCAAAACATCCGGATGTTTATGGGAAATCCATCCCACCCTCTTGTGGTAGTATCAGGAAACATCACACCAAGATCTACTCGAGCGGTCTCCCATGGGTCTGTTATAATCTCTCCCACTAGAACTATGCTCGTCCTCGAGCATCACAAGACCACCGAGCACACCATCCAATGGTGTCCAAGACCAAGCCAAGACCATATCGTCCAACGGTATCGGTATCCAAGTCATACATGCCCCCATGGAGACTCGAACTCGAGCCATGCTCTGATACCAACTGTAACGTTTCTTAACCACCCCGGCCTAACCAACTGGCCAAAACATTCAGATGTTTATATGGGAAATCCATCTCACCCGCTTGTGGTGGTATCAGGAAACGCCACACCAAGATCTACTCGAGTGGTCTCCCATGGGTCCATTACAATCTCTCCCACTAGAACTATGCTCACCCTTGAGCATCACAAGACCACCGACCACACCATCCAATGATGTCCAAGACCAGGCCAAGACCATACCGTCCAATGGTATCCAAGTCATACATTCCCCCATGGAGACTCGAACTCGAGCACTGCTCTGGTACCAACTGTGACGGGTCTGCCGGGTTAGCCCTCCAGGTAACCTAGATTCATGAACACTAACAAATTGATACACAAGAGTTGAATAATGCAATGCAAAAGCATTCTTAAGCCAAAGCTCAATGTAAAGTATTGAATCTGTAATCCCAACCATATCCAAATATGATGTATGAGCTCAACTCTCCAAGATATAATATCATGCTATATAGAATGACAATGCTTCAAGATCTAAGAATCTACAAGTTAAATTTATAAAACAATAACACGACCTTGCTAAAGGCTCACAAGGATCTCCCAGACTTCTAACTCAGTTGGCTCTGAACTGCACGACGATCCTTCAAGCCTCATGTCTATCTGCTTACACCATGAACACGTGGGGTTGGTCATAAAGACTAAGTGCGGGTCTAAGGCTCTAATAAATGCCAAGGATATCATACACAAGCATCATGCATAGAACAATACAACCATAAGGACCATCCTCATATACTACAAGAGAATCTCACTGTGTAAAACCCACATGATCTCAGCATTCCACATCAAATGCATGCCCAACAAAGAGATAAAGATTGCACTATGAGAGTATAGTACCAAAGCATTACAAATGCATCCAAATCAGTGACCTCTTTAACCAGATCATAAAAACCATGAGATCATAATGAGACATCCATAAATTAATTGTGAAAACCATGAGATAACCATAATCATGCAGTGCAACTCCGGTCTATGAAGGCCACCCAAGATGATTAGGCCCTGCAGCAAATACGGGCGAGGTAAGCCTCATGTGTACACACCCTCCTAGTCTGCGTCTAGCACTAGGGCACCACTTCTAAGCCATGTAGCGCGACGAAGCACCCTCGCTGGGGTGTCAATGCCCAATGTCAAGAACAAGAAACAACCACGTGTCCACCGCCACCGCGAATGGACGCCAGCCCCAAAAAATATGCACTCATACACCATCACCACATGTCCCCACATGTCAGAGCCATCATCAATTCCATGATACTATAGCATATCCCTGACATGGGCAGAACTAGCATATCCATGTGCATAACCATGCAATTACATACTGTCATCAAATCTTAACAATGCAGCAGCTCATAGAACAAATCACATTCACCTGCTACCACATTCATATGTTTAATAGTCAGCAAGAGCATGATGCAACTGAGATTACATGACCACGTCATCCAAGAATTTAACATGTTAGATATATCATACAAGAGCACATACAAGTCTCAGCATTTCCTCCTATAAGGGAAGCTCATCTTAGGATGCTATTATGTCCCACTAGTTATCACTTTCTATCGCAAGTCATCACATACGTTGTCCTATAGAACCATAATTAACCCAATTCCTATTTATACATTTATTAGTCCCACCATGGCTCCATGCCATAGCCATATCCTTGGAAGCCCCCATAAGCTTCTCAAAGCCCTTCTCCCCAAAGAGAAGTAGCATCCCACATGGTTAATATTCTATATTATAATATCTTACCGTAAGTAAGTATGTATGTATGTGTTGCATCATCCGATTGACGGCAAAGATTGTTCCACGCCAAGACTTTTCAGATTGGATGGACAGGATGAACAAACCAAAATGAACCCGTGCTACTTTTCATGGCTCCCTTTCATGGTTCCCTCTGCAGGCAGGGAGCGGCATCTTTTAGGTTTCTGAGAATCGCGTTTGCTTAGGTGGACCCTGAGATGCCGGTTTTTATGTAGCCATGTCATTTTTTTGGGCATCCATTGATTCTTTACTCTACATGCAGGAATCAAAGGTTCTTAAAGAGGATCATCAGAAATCATCACGGTGCGTACTGGCAAATCACGGTGCTTAGCATGCTGGATTCATTTTACAAATGTCTATTTTTTTTCAAAATGACATCCTGCATGTGTTATCAAAACTATTCTGGTATGTTAAGTTCTTTTACTTAGCTTATTTGGATGCCTTACATTCTATCTACTTCTAAGAACAGGATGTAGCGTCCTGTTATGGCCTTGAATTTATCTTTTCATATGTTGTTTTCATTCTAGGTACCAAAGACATTCATCTTTTGCACTGGGCCTTATCAAGTGTTTGAGGATGTCATAAGGCATTGGTAAGTTCTGGGGCATGGATCTTTATCTTTATGTGGATTGATCCACAACATGTTCAGGCTATAAACTTCTTCAAAGATTGCTACTTGGAACAAAGCAAACAACAAATCAAGAATGCATGAATAATTTGAGTATTTCTTGCTCACACATCCAATTTCTCACAATTCCTTCTTGGAGTTTTATTCCTTGAGCAATGGAGAACGACGATCAGGGTAACTGAAGAAGCCTAAAAAAAGAACTTGCTCAGGTTCCTTTAGCTCTACTTTGTGCAAACAAACGTTAGCATGGTTCAAAATCCTTTCTTGCTGATGCAATGGTGCCTGGCTGCGCTCAATGAGGCAACACCATTGGAATCTGCAGCCAAAGTCCTTTTGGAGAAATTGGAAATACTGTCACATTTTGTGATTGAAATGGCAGCATCAACTGGAGAACAGGTACAACACATTCAAATATTTTCTCAGCGTGTTACTTTAGATGTATACAAAATATATCTTTTCAAATTTCTTCTGCTTTAAAGCAACAAGAAACCTTTATTTACGTTTGGTTCTCTTTTGATTCTTCATTGCAACAATGTGATACAGTTTCAAGTTCCATATGGTTAACAAGCAACCATATGTTTGATCTTGAAAATTATTTCAATGATATGATATTTTAATTGTTGCAACAAATATTATCTGTCTGGCCATGACAACCGAAGGAAACTCCAATGTGGAATATCTAAAGATTGATATACGTTGGTCGGCTTTAATTGCTTAAACCTTAGATATCTATAAAAGAATTGAGATGAAAGACCTCAGATTGACTTGAGGCCATCTTTAAACGAATTGAGATGAAAGTCCTCAGACTGACTTGAGGCCATCTCTAAATGAATTGAGGTGAATATCTTTTCCCTAAGATTGACGAGGACGTTCAATCTTGGGAAGGGAAGTATTGTTACGGTACTTGAATAAAACACTAGCTCGGGGGTGTGGTTCACGACCAACAAGTGAATTAAATGAAATCATAGACTTAATTAAAAGTTAATGAATGATAACAAGATATGATATCAGCTAATTCGACCTTGTCAAAACAAGGATTCAAACCCTAGTCTTTGGCTTGAAAGACCAAGCACCTAACAAAGAGACTACTCTTTAAATTGTAATAGATGGCCATGTGTCTTTCTAAAAGGGAAAAGGCCCAAAAGGGTAAATTGCCTTTGAGGGCCCTTCAAGGGCTTATATAAGTCATCACATGGAGGGATGAATTACCAGTTCTCACTGCCCTAGCCTTGCTTCTACTCTCCTCTTGAATTCCCTTCTACTTCCAATTATCCATAGTCTGAGTAGGATAAAGATTTCCTGCTCCAGGATAAAGACTTCTGGTGAATCCGGTTGGGTGGATCGAGCTTTTCCTTCTAATTGAATTATTTCTTTATTTGCTTTGGCTTTTAAAGGTGATTTTGAAGAGAACGTATCACCTGACCCAACTGAACACGGAGCTTGAGCATGTGAAAACTCTTCATGTCGAGGGCACTAGTTTGGCAGAAGATGCCTCTTCTAGGAACGCGGAAGTGGCTCCCATACTCCAAGCCTTGGATCGTAGGCTGGCAGGACAAGACAAGCCCATGTCTTGTTGAGACAGAGCACACTGGAAAGACATAGCAAACACCTATGGGAACTCAATTCCTAGGTACAGAGGATGAAAACTGCTCCAGCTCTGTGACCCAGCAGAGTTCCCCTGGGACCCAGGAGAGGGCCCGCCACATGCCTCCCCACACACGGACGGACCCCGTCAACATGGCATGGGAGAGCAGAGAAACCCAGGAGCGCAGACGAAGGTGCCACAATGTGGTTGCGCGGACTCTCAAAAGAAACGGGAGAAGACTTGCTCAATCACCTCCAGCCTGACTACCACTATCGAGCAGCAGATGACGATATGGCCAAAGGACTCGGACGTCCATGCTATCACCCAGGAAAGCTTCCATCCTGGCCACTCTACCATTGACCATAATCATCGATGATAGCAGGAACTGCCGACAGGACCTCTACTGCTGCTTCATTGACTTCGCCAAGGCTTTTGACATGGTACCTGGAGGCAAGTTATGGGACAGATTCTAGCCTTTGGCATGTGCATTGACAAGTTGGAACAGTAGCTAGCCGAACACGGGGAATGGACACCCCACTGCTATACAACATTGTCAAGCAACTCATATACGCTAACAATGTGGACCTCTTGGCCCACACCCCATAATACATGCAGTGCCACCTGAACGCGCTTGACACTTTCTACCACTATATAGGCATGCAAGTTAGTTTGGCTAAAACTAAGGTCTTGCTCATGTCATCCTCTCGCCATTCAAGTCCACCTTCCTTCACATATCAGGGGCAGAACGTGGAAGTGACTCCCACATACAAGTATTTGGGAATTGAGTTCTTCACTACCACGCACTGGGATAGCTGCATCCGTTTGCGTAATGCTGCGGGCTGGAAGGCCTTGTATGCCATGTATAACCATAGTCACCAGGCAGAGCTGTATGCTTGGGATCATCAGTCATGCCTATTTAGAGCTTTGGTTGATTCGGTTCTCTTGTACGAGGTCGAAATGTGGGGCCCGGTCATATCCGCCACCATGGAATGACCTTGAATGGGTGCAAAAGGCTTTCTTGGCATGAGCACTAGGGGTGAAGTCCACAATGTCGTATCAGATATTACTGCAACAAACATGTTTTCTTCCCCTCCAGAGAGCAGGGATGTGCCGCCACCTCCTATACTTTCAGAAGGTATTTCACATGGGAGATGCGCGCCTACCTGCCTTAGCGGTCGCAATGTGTCCGCAATGCCTTAAAGCCTGTTAGAAAGACAAGCAGGCCCGATGACTCTACCAATGACACGTCTAGACTCACAGGTGCGTGCAAGTCCGCACAAAGGAGCAAGAGGAATTGAAAACATACCTGGGCGCTTGTTTCCTTAGCAAACTGTGGGACAGCGAGGCTCTAGGATAGGTCAAGATGGCACACTACAGGCAGCATGTGACTCCATGCTCACACGCACCCACACAAGTACCTGCACACCCTGATGTCCATGAAAAAGCGTAGGATGATAGCTTCCATTTGCACAGGTGGGCATCACCTCCATATTGAAATGGGAAGATGGGCAAGGGAAGCACGTGAGGACAAGACTTGCTAGTGCTGCCACCAAGGGACCATTGAGGACGAGCATCATGCGCTGCAAGACTGCCCCTCGTATGATCGGGCGCAGTATCCTCAATTGGTAGAGCCTAACCAGTCGCTGCATCTTCTGTTGAGCACCAACTCAGTGGGATCTCTTGGATCATATCTTCAGGAAGTCATGGACGAGCGAACTTGGCTCTGTCCTTTTGGGTCATAATGGCATCTGGTTATACAGTATACCAGCATGTTTATTGCTGCCAAGGTTTTTCCCTCGAAAACCCTTCAGGGCAGGGGCTTTTTCATCCTGGCCGTAATACGCTTGCTATTTTCTCTTTGTTTTGTCTCATATGCCAATTGGTCTCTGTGGACGATAACATACATTCCATTCCATTCTATTCTATTCTATTCTATTCTATTCTATTCTATTCTATTCTATTCTATTCTATTCTATTCTATTCCCTGACATGAATTTCAGTGCAAATTCAACTCAGATAGGTTCCTTGAGATGCAAGAAAGATGTGTGCAAAAGTCTGATAGAAGAAGATCTCAACAAGATTTTCAAAATTACACCTGACGGGGCCAAAAAATGGTCAATGACCCTGGCAACAAGCAATTTTCTACCTCTCCACTTACTTTGTACCATTCCCATTCTTTTAATTTATTGAGATTTAGTTCTTCAAAAAAAAAAAAAAAAAAAAAAAAAAGCAATTTTCTACGAATAGAGTTTGAGATATCTTTTTTGGGTTTTGCTGCCTCTAACTACCTCTGACAGATCTTGTAGATTAGGTGCAAGATGTCACTTTTCTTGAAAACAAGGATTAAAGCTAGGTAAATGCGATTTGAGTGTGACAAACTTTCAATATCAAGAAACAACAAGCAAAAACTTGCAGAAGGAGCTTGAGGTATGATTTTTTATTTTATCGAGTTGAGGCTACTCTGACACACCTGCTCAGCACGTGTAATTTTGAACTTCTTTGAAGAATACTTTGAAGAATAATTGTTAGCTAGAAAAACTAGATAACTTATGTAAATCGATAATTTAAGGATACAAATGCTTTTCTACACTTGTTTTTTGTATGTTTATATTTTTTTATGATAGCTAGATATGCAATGGATGAGAAGTGAACCAGTGGAAATGGAAATTGCTATTTTTACTTACAATTTGTGAATCGACAACATTATATGATTATGGAGTCTGGATACTAACTCTTGCTATCTTTTTGGATTTTCTTACTGTAGAGAAACACTCTAACAGGTAAACATGTTCTTAGGACTTAACATTTAGAATGTAGAGACTCACTTAGAACTTTCCACTATATCTCACTAAATTTCGCGTAATTTATTATTTTTGCTTTGAAAATGTAACAGAGAGATCTTACCAAGGTTGGATTTTCATTTGTTTGAGCAACAAATAGGATTAAAGAACATTCCCAAGCTCTATTGTCTTGGGCACAGGTTGTAATTTCACATAACAGTCAATAAATTGTCATTTTGCTTCAAAATCTCATGAATTTGGAAGCAAGGAAGGTAATTCTATGCTCTGAAAGGTAAATCCATGACTTATCAAAAGCTCTAGATGGTTGCCAATATGGAAAGTGGTTGGCAACATGGGATTCATGAAGTAAGGAAGTAAGGTCACATGGAGGGTAAGCCAAAAGTGATGCACGTGATTATGAGAGCATGTACAGGGTGAACCTCCATGACAAATGAGTATAGAGTTAGCACAATGGAGTTGCCATATGGAAGTGTGGTGGCAACTGGATATGAATGATTGGGAATGAAGGAGTAGAAGTGGCTAGCATGAGTTTTGGACAACTTTAAGCAGATTATCATGTTATGGATGTAGTAGAGGATAGACCTGCACGTGACAAAGCTTGAGTTAGCAAAATATGTTATTGTGGTGGCAGGGATGGCAGCAGCACTTCATGGAGATGTGAATGAGATGGAAGAAAGGAATATGAATGAATATGAAGCATGGGAATGAGTATGGCAGATGCTCCTGCATGGAAACAATGAACTCTATCATCATTTACTCGAGCTTAAGACCTTGTATTTGCTACTACTTGCCTAATCTTGGTTGTTCTTGAGTTAGTACAGCAACAAACACCTTGAAAATGTGTGAGACACTTTTGAAGTATCAAAACTGAAGCTAATCTATTGAAAGAAAACTAAACAACTCTTCTACTACTATCTAAGATGTCTAAACTATATTTTTTTGTCATTTTAATTTTCTATATTTCTTAGTTTTAGCATGAGTAGCAACTTGAACTCTAATCTAATGCAACCGACCTACTAAACTCACTATTCAAACAAACTAAAGGCAACATGATGCTGCCTACCCACTACAAGAGAACAATGATTTATTGTCACTTTTTTTGTCACTAAAATAATGTGTCAAAAATCTGATACAAAAGTGACAATAACAATGACAAAAATAGTGACAATGAATGTGACAATAGAGTGACGTAATAGTGACAAAAAAGAGTGACAAAAAGATGATGTAAAGGTGACTATAATGTGACAATAGATTGACATGGTTTTGACAAAACCATGTGTCAAAAATGTGACAATAGATTGACTTAATACTGACAAAAGTATTGACAAACAAATGATATAAATCTGACTATAATATG
>JAANSK020280269.1:0-11045 GCA_011763485.2 Isoetes engelmannii
AATTATTAATGAAGGGTTAGGTTTCCCCATTACCCATTAATGAATTAACATAGCTAAATATTCTTAATTAAATATCCTTAATGAATACTTAGTGACACCCATATGAGGTGACGTGGCATGTATTTATACCCGTATAAATATCTGGAACGTCACACCCTGCAAGACGAGCTGCATCATTACCAATCAAGAGCATGTCATCAACATATAAGAGGATTAACGTGATGGAATGAGTATCCCGCTACAAATACACATTGGGATCAGCTTGTAAGCTCTTGAAGCCATGATGATGAATCACCTGATCAAATTTAAGAAACCAAGCTCTGGAAGCTTGTTTCAGCCTATAGATGGCTTTATGCAATCGACATACCTTGTGAGGATCCCACTTTTTCCTTAATTCAGTGGGGATATGTGCATAGGCTTGACAACCAAATGTTCTTTGGTAAGCAAGATCAGGCTTGGTCCCATGCCAAAGTTGATGAGGAGTGGAACCAGGAACAGCCACTGTGGGCATCATGTTTTGAACATGAATTGCTGTACCAAGGCCTCTTCCCAAAACGTGGAAGGGAGATTGCCTTGAATCACAAGAGCCTTGCCTGCTTCACAAAGAGTCCATCTTTCCGCTCAGTGACCCCATTTTGCTGTGGGGTATAGCGGCTGCTCAATTGCCGATGAATCCCAGCTTCATCTCATGCTTGGGCAAATAAGGTGCTCATATATTCTCCAGCTCCATCTGTGCGAAGTGCTTGAACAGAGGCCCCAATTTTGGTTTCAGCAGACCGTTTATATGAGAGAAAAGCAATGAGAGCTTCACTCTTGCGTTTCAGAAAAAATATGGATGTCCGCCAACTATAGTCATCAATGAATGAGATGAAATACTTCGCTCCAGATCTGCCTATAATTTCCATGGGACCACAAATGTCCGAATAGATGAGTTCCAAAAGCTTAGATGCTCGATGCCCCTATTTTCACTAATTGCATATGCTTCAGCAACAAGCATATGAAACTTGACAGTGTTGGGCGTGGGCATTTGGTCTAGTGGTAACACAATAGTATAGCATTGACACTGTGATTACCAAGGCTGTGCAAATTACCCATTTATATAGGCATCCATGGAAAGTCGAACTCGAGATCTGCTCTGATACCAATTGTAACGTTCCTAATCGACATGCCCCTAACCAACTGGGCAAAACCGTCTAGATGTTTATGAATAGTCGCTTCTACCCACTTATGCCGGTGTCTCGGGAACGCCCCACAGACACATTCAAGGATCGAATACTCGAGCGGTCTACCATGGCTCGTCACAATGTGCAAGTTTGACAAGATCTCGAGTTGCCAGGAGAGTCAACTCGGTAGGATCGTCACATTTCTAGTATTGTAGAAGATAAATATTTGACAAATCTGGCAAATGGAAGAAGGCATCTATCATGATGATTTGGAAGGCAATCTTAGCAGCATAATGTCAGGAATCTAAGTTTTGACATGACACAATGTATGTTTAGTGTATGTGTTCCTAATCAGCAATGAAATCTTTTCTAAAGCAATTTTCATAGAAAAAGATTTCGGGTTGGGACAAAATGCCAAATTATCAAATGGGTTAAAGAAACAATTTAGAGACCGCTTGACTTTTGGTTATTTGTTTCAAAGTAGATTTTTGTTGCAAGAAGTCGATGTTCATCTATCTCATGATTATCATGATTTGTGTACATGTATAGTGTAATGTATAAAAAAGATATTTCTTTCAAACATTGCACTCAGTTTTGTTGATTGATCCTTTCCAAATTATTAAGCGACAAGATAGTCTATAACATTTGTCTAACCTTACAGGCATGAGAATTCAAGGTAATGACATGAGTTCAAACCCTGTACGTTCAACTGTTCAAGAATGCTATTTAGGCAACTTGATCTGTTATAAATCCATTACTAAACAAGGTCTGAAACTAATAATAAATCCAACTTTGCAGGGTTAGAACATAAAAAATGTTTGCCGCCGCCATAAATTTCTTGTACATATATCTTACGTAATAATTGGTATCTTAATGGTGACGTGTATCTCCACGTTCGCAAAAGGACTTTTTGTTTCCGTGGACGGATATTAACGATCCCACGTCTACCATTTTTACATGCTGACGGGGCAAGAGGACGACGGCCTATTCCTGGAGCACGAAGTAGCGCACTTTATCTGACTTCGTTTTTATGCTGCAGCTGGCACCGGAATAGGTAAGCTACCTCTGCTCGCACAATTTGGATTATTCTCTTCCTCTTATTTAACGTCCTTTGATCCTTCTCGCAGTTTGCAAATTCACATTTCATGGCATTGGTATCTCTTTTGCGAAGACGTATTAAAATTTTCTTAGTAGCATTGACTGTATTTCTAGATTACAAGGTTAGCTGTTTGCATATTGAATTCGAAGCATGGTTTTTTAGATTGTGGAGCTGTTATATAGTATGAATTCGTGCTTGCAGGCGGTTCAGAAAAGAGCAAAGTGGAGTAAGAACGAAGAAAATGAGACAATTTGGGAACAAGCACATAAGCGCAATGCGAAACGTGTATTGGAGATTATTTATGAGCTAAAAGGACTGTGGGTGAAAGCTGGACAGTATTTGTCAACACGAGCTGATGTTTTGCCAAATGCATATATTGAAAGTTTGCGTGAGCTTCAAGACTCGCTCCCAGCAAGACCTCTTTCAGAGGTATGTCGCATTCATACTGTATTTAGTTACTTTGCCAGAGTTGCTAATCATATTTTAGATTAGTAGGTATACTATATAATAGAAAACGAACTTGGAAGGAAGCCAAAGGAGCTGTTCATTGAATTTGATGACATTCCTATTGCCACTGCCTCTGTAAGTATAATTATGATAAAATGTATTATATGAAATACTGTGACAGAGAAGAATCTTTGTAAGGTCTTGGTATCTTCGTTAAGCATGTAAATGCATAGGAGGTGAGTATCTCCACAAAAAAGCCATGAACTTTAAGGTAGCTTATGG
The DNA here is from genome assembly GCA_011763485.2 of Isoetes engelmannii. NCBI lineage: Eukaryota > Viridiplantae > Streptophyta > Lycopodiopsida > Isoetales > Isoetaceae > Isoetes > Isoetes engelmannii. Next base: position 2,992 of record JAANSK020280269.1, read on the forward strand.
TTGCCTATAGGCCTGATAACGAATTATGCTAATGCACATTGGGTATATCAGCTTTTTATCTTCTTTTCCTGCGGAGAAACGGCGTGTTTCCTCCCAGGCTTATGTGACAGATTTTGGCTCTTTTTTGTGCTCTATTCTCATCCAAGTTCCACTGATTTTCTTTTAGCATATCCACACGAACATACCTAGCTGCAGAATTTCACCTCTGAAAAGTATTTTCAATGCAGATTGCTCAAGTCCATCGTGCCCGTATTAAGGATGGCATGGAAGTTGTGGTCAAGGTTCAGCATAAAGGCATAAAAGAGTGCATTCTCCAGGTTTGTTGATTGAAGTTGCTCAATGGACATGAAACTGCAGGTCGTTACTCTGTTGCTAAATTTGCAGGATCTACAAAATGCTCGTAAGATAGTTCAGTGGATTGCATGGGCGGAACCGGATTATGACTTCAACCCTGTGGTGGATGCTTGGTGTACAGAAGTTCCCAAGGAGTTGGATTTTAATATTGAGGCTGGTACGTACATAAGGATATTATGTTTAGCTGTTTAATGGTCTGCAGGATTTTTGCACAATCTGCTTATGTAATTTATGGTCAGAACTGCTCCTGTAGTTTGCTCAGTTGATGTTTGTCAGCTGGAGCTTTAATAGAAAGTAAGTGCCATAAAGTTGCTTTAATGCTCATCCTCTTAGGCATCTCTTACAGTTCTGAAGTAGAGTTTGGTTATAAATGCCATAATGGAGGTGTTTAATCTCAGCAGCACTGAAGAATTGGCTTCAGTTAGAGAGAGGCCAGAATTTTGAAAGTTCGTGTGTGATCTCTTGGCCTTAGTTTGGAGGATCGTCATGACCAGGACAAGAAAGTTATGTCCATTAAAAGTTTTCAGATACATAAATTCTTGGACTAGAACTGATAGACAAGACAGGGAAAGGGACCATAGCAAGCACAAACTTTGGGATCATAAAAGATCCAATCATCATCAAGGTGATCTTCATGGATAAAAGGTTAAAATGTGGTGGCACCATTTAGACTGAGAGCTTACATGGCTGAATGATGCCTTGGTTGGTCCCGTCCAGTAGGTGTGGGGAATCTTGGGTAATGGGCAGAAGCCTGATTAACCACTCTCAAAATTTCCATGCGAAAGTTATTGGTGAAACATTAACAGTTGGCGCTATGGTTTTTGTGAGGAGACAATAGACTCTTTTCCTCTTACTTCATGATTTATGGGCAAGTAAAGAAAGCGTTTTTTGTATTAACAGTACCTAAGAAATCCCACCTGAGAGCTCGGCTTGAAGAGAGGAGACTCTAAACTGTCCCAAAGAAATCCGCAGATAAAGAAAAATATCTAATTATCGTGGCATCGTTAAATGGTTTTGCAAGGAACTCTTCTGAGTTATTAATATATGTGCACCAGATTTAAAGCATTTTCTAATTGCATCCACTCATCTACCTCAATTCTGTCCCCAATATTTGAGCACTGTATTAGTGTTTTGACCAAATTGTCAAATATGAAGAACTTAGTTTTCACCTTATGGAAGTTTATTTTGGAAGCATTTGGAGGAGCCAACGTGGTGAGCTGGCTTGGTGGTCCAGTTGAAGCCCAGCATTACCGATCAACAATTGGCCAACCAGAACCCCTCATTGGGCCCATGGAGTAGCACCGAGATGAGAGACAGAAAGAGAAGAAGAGAGCAAGGAGGGCAAGAAAGAAAGAGAGCAAAACTCTTGAGACTTGTTCGAGTTTATTCTAACCACATGAAACTAGAATTATTTAGAACATTCAAACTATTTTATGCTGCTTCTTACCAAAATATATTTGTTAACAGGCTGAACCTTTTTTCGCTCTGGCTTCCTCTGGAATGTTTTTGTGTATATTGCTAATTCTTTACTTAATATAACTTCCTTATATTGCGGGAGTCTTCCACTTCTCCTTTTCCTGCTAATGTTGCAGATAACACGCGTAAAGTTTCACAAAATCTTTGTTCCTGGAGAAAGCAGACAAATGTTCCCGCTCTTGATCAGGTGGATGTACTTGTGCCTGATGTGCTCCAGGTTTGTATGCTCAGTTTCTTTTTCTAGTTAGAGCTTAAGCTCTCTCTCATGACCACAATGTTACCATGACCCAGTCATCAGAGAAAGTGCTTGTGCTGGAATATATGGATGGTGTCCGGATTAGCGACTTGTCCAGCTTGGATAAGTTGGGTGTGGATAAGCAAGCCCTTGTAGAAACCATCACACGTGCTTATGCTCATCAAATATATATAGATGGTTTCTTTAATGCTGACCCACATCCTGGTATGCTCATTTCTTTGTCTATTTCCTAGGCTATCACTTACAGAAGTATCATTTTATATCAGGTAACTTCTTGGTCAAAAGAGAAGCACCCTTTAATCCTGTTCTTCTAGATTTTGGGTTGACAAAATCGTTAGGAGCATCAATGAAACAAGCTTTTGCAAAGATGCTTTTATCATGTGCTGAGGTACTCATTTCTGCTGCTTGACATTGTTTTCATACTTGTGCTGAGTTAAACCAGTGGAATGACTAGAACACAGCATGCTGTCTTCCTCATCCACTCTTTTATTGATAATGCTCCCCTGTTGGGAATTTCTTGTTGGCATTGAGAAGTATCAAGTGTTGCATAAAATTGAGACAATAAGGAATGAACATACATATATGATGCAAGGAAAAAATAAAATAAAAGTGCGGATTATATTGGCATTCTTTATATATTGTAATACAGGCGGGAGTTTGTCACGTCAGTTGCAAGGACCAACAAAGTACATGAAATAATTCGTCACCTTGATGACATGGAAAGAATCTTACGTTGTTTCATTATTTGTTTAGCTGATCTTTTTGGAAGATCAACCACACTCCTGGGGAACTTCTATCTGTACATAAAAACTTCTGTCTGAGATGTTAAGAATGTTCTATTATCATGGGAATAAACGCCATCTTTCATCTTGTGAATATTTTGGTCCCCGTGGCTGATGTAATAGCCTGCATGTCAAAAACTGCTCTGAATGAAAATGAAGTCATCCAAGTCGCCCAACCCTCCAGTTGCATAGTGAAGGAGTAGCAGCTAGGATTCTTATCATTCATAAACCTTGGCAAAGTGATGTTGTTTTGTCTGTTACAAAGCCATTCACTCTTCATTGTCACCAAATTCATTACCATTTATCAGCTGTTCTTGGCTTTGAGTAGGAGAGGATCTAATTATTTGCTCTGCAGTTTGCTATGTTTGGTAAGCTATATATAGGCCATTTGTAAGTGTTTGCAGTTTATGGATTGTGAAAAATGAAGAGTGGAATAAATATATCTTTTGCAGGCTTTAGACCTCATAGAACAGTTTCTCTTGTCTACCTTTTCAAAATGTCACTTTGCATGTTTTCTCTACATGGTTTTGTGCTTATTACCTGCAGGGTGATTATGCGGCATTATTATCTGCCTTTTCTGAGATGGGGGTGCAGTTGCATATCGACATGCCAGAAGAAGCAATGAAGCTTATAGGCATGTTTTTCCGTCGTTCTATGCCTGCCAAGGAAAGTCGGGTGAGTCTTGAATTCAAAGAGAGTTCTGGATAACAAATGCTTAAATCGTATCATTTACATTTAAACAAGTTGGAATTTCTCTTCAACATTACGTTTCTACCCCTTTTCAAGGATGCAGTTCTAAGTAGCATAATGGACTTCCAGGAGAATTTCAAATCAATTGTAAAGGAGAAAAATGAACAGGTAAAGCGTATCAAGGATAAAATGCAAGAAGAAAACGAAAGGAAGGACTTTTACCGCAAGCCTGTATGTCCAAGACAAGCTTTCCAGATATTTTGAACACTACCAACTGATGGAGAAAAGCATGCTGATATACTGTATGCAGATTGATGGCTTTCCAAGTGATGCAGTTTTCTTTGTGAGGGTGCTGGAATTGTTACGAGGTGAGCCTCCCATATGTAGCTGAAGAATAAACTGCACATGAATAAAAACTGAATTGGGACAGCTTATTCTGGTTAGGTATTTCTGCAATGTTGGGCACAGAGGTTGCCTATATTGAAGTAATGCGGCCATATGCAGAAGCTGCATTATGGAGGTCAGAAATTGATAGTAGTTTGCACTATTTGCCTCTCTCTTTCTGATCTTCACATCTTTGTGATGATTATCTCCCGTTTTTCTTTGCAGTGATAATGTTTTGGATAAGTTGGGCCATACTTTGAACAGTTGCTGGATATGGAACACACCTGTTCAGTCTGAGTTAGAAGAGAAATTACGGCATTTGCTACTAAAAATGGGTCATGAACAGCGTATTCTTGGAATCCAGGTCTACAACTACCAAAGCTTGTGAAGAATTTGGTTTGAATTGATATTGGCAAAATTCATGCTTTTTCTGTGACTGTTTTGGAGCGCATTTGGATAGGAAGTATTATCTGATGTGACTATTGAACATCTATCACAGGTTTGTGTATATAAAGATGGCCATGTGGTTATTGACACAGCTGCAGGTGTTCTTGGTAAACATGATCCGAGACCTGTCCAACCAGACAGCCTGTTTCCTGTATTTTCTGTAACTAAAGGTGTGACAGCAGGTCTTGTACATTGGCTCGCAGATCGTGGGTAAGAGACTTTTTAAACGTAGGAAGTTACTACTGATTGCATAGACATGCAATAGTCATACACTGATTTTAATCATATTGAGGTATAGTAGTGCTCTGCAATGCCAAAAAGGGTGGTTATCTTGATATGAGGTTTCATTTCGTTCCAGGAAGCTTTCCTTAACAGACAAGGTAGGAGATTTGTGGCCAGAATTTGCAGTCAATGGGAAAGAAAAATGCACGGTATATGCAAATTCTTTGTTATCTACAATGTTAAATCTTCTTACATGCATGTTTTTCAGCTATCCTCTTTTAATTGCTCTCTTGATGCAACAATCAGGTAGCTCATGTTCTTAATCATACAGCTGGGTTGCACAATGGATTACTTGATGTCTTTAAAGAGGAGCCTTTGCTTATGTGCAAATGGAATGACATGTTGGCACACATAGAAACTGCTACTCCAGAATCAATGCCTGGACTAAAGCAGGAGTACCATGCATTTTCTTTTGGTTGGCTATGTGGGGGCATAATTGAGGTAAGTTGGCTAATCTCTCAGTGGAATTCACTTTCTTTTGTTCACAACTTCAAAATTGCAGAAAGCCACAGGAAGATCCTTTCAACAAGTATTAGAGGAAGCATTTGTTCAACCCTTAGGCGTCAGCGGGGAATTTTACATTGGTATCCCTCCGGGTAAGACATATGGCGAGTGCAATGTCCTTTGAGTAAAATTTATGTAGTTCATTCACACGATCCCTCTCATTTGCCAGGGGTTGAATCTCGTCTGGCATCACTCACTTTGGATGTAAATGACTTGGCATTACCTATTCAAAATAATGCATCAGAAGAGCCATTGTCAGCTACTCAAATCAATGGATCAGCATCTGCCATATTATCACAAAATCTGGAATTGATCAAAACATTGCCAATACTTTTCAGCACACTTTTTGTTCGTCGTGCTGTCATACCAGCTGCAAATGGACATTTTTCTGCAAGAGCGCTTGCACTCTATTATTTAATGCTCGGAAGAGGTGGATCAATTCCCGTAACAAAAATTCCAAGTGAACCTCCTTTAGGAAGTCATCCGCATTTTCCTCAGAAGAGCAGAATGATGGGAAGTAAGAAATCGAGTTCTAGGAATTGTCTAGGCATGAAGGAACACAGAGGTGAAGTTGATGAACCAGTGACGGAGAAGAGGGGCACGACACAGATTTTTCAAGGCACTGATATTCATGATTCATTTCTTGGGTTCGGGAAACACAAAGAACAAGTGCAAGCTTCAGGGAGATTCGGGCTTGGTTTTCAAAGACTCGAATCAATCAACACAGAAAAGAAAGCAACCATTCCCTTTGGGCATTCTGGTGTAGGCGGCTCTACAGCTTTCTGTGATCCTGAAAATGATATTGCTATCGCGATTACTGTAAATAAAATGTCTCGTGGGCAAGTGACAGCAGAAATTGTTCAGTTAGTGTATTCGGAGTTGGGCCTGCCTTGTCCATCTCAGTATTCCAAGATAGGAGGCATCCTTCCATAGTTACCAATTGGCCTATCAGATCCGCATTGTCAATTCTATGGTTAAGCTGTCCGTTTTTCAGAGTGGCTGCTCTAATTCTATCACTGGCTGGTCTGAATTCTATTGGAGTTGTGTGATCCCTAAAAAAGGAAAAAGAAAAAGAAAAAAAAGATAATTACTTTATTCCATTTCTTAATTCACTGGTTCTCAGTTTAGAGGGTGAGATCTAATTTCAGCCGGTGATTAGAGTGTTGTTACCAGCTAATAACACTTCACTGGCCCAAAATTTTCACTAGCCCGTAATATCCTAGGGTGGTACGCATATAATCCTTGTAACATCTTAGAACAATATGAACAGCCTTTATCAAGACAGTTTATCATAGCCTCCCAGAGTTTGGGGCTTGGGGCTTGATCCTAGAAATGAAGCTTTTTACAGTGATCAACTAGGTATGCAGTCTGTTGCTATAACGTGGGGAGCTGCAGCTGGTCTGTGTTGGGGAACCGCCCAATATCAAGACATGGATGTTGGTAGACCATTAGTCTCAAATTGGGCGGGTGTCCATTTTCCACCATGTAGTGGTCTTTCAAGTTCAAGCTGTGTAGGTAAGACTAATACTCTCAAATTGGGGGGCTGCCCAAGTTGAGATCACAATGAAACAACTGGGGGAAAGAGCAATATATGGCATACTAGGCATTGCAAGTTTAGTAGCAGAATTGCAGTAGGTCGAACGGTTAAAAAGCTAAGTTTGATGAAATATGGTGAAGGACCTGCTCTGCCAAGTTTGGACTCTAGTCTTTGCTAAAATCAACTACACCATGTGTAAAATGGAACACTTGCTATGCAATTCCTATCTATCCTAGGAAACTCATGCCATGGCAGTCCCTTCTATATCAAGCTATTTGAGCTAGAGTATGGTAGCCTGTACCCTATTCTACTCACCAAGGCACAAACATTATAGAAACAACATCAAGCATTCTAATAACATGCTAAGAATGAAAACACATAAAAACTGTATGTTTTTGTTTTCATTAGAGGCAAGATGAGATCACATAATGTCTCATTTCGAGAAAAAAAAAAAAACACGCCAGAGATGAGATCACATAATGTCTCATTTCGAGAAAAAAAAAAACACGTCAGCGAAACTCGTTGGCCAATAGGAGAGAAGCTCATTTGCTTTAATCCCAGTATTATGTGGCGACGGCCCTCCTAGCTGGCATCCTATGCACTCTAATCCTAGCATTAATGACAAATGCATTAATGAGAGCATTAATGACCATAAAATTTAATGCGCTTTCAAATTAGAAAATGCACCGAGTAAAAACCTTATAATCTAACCTTCTAATCTAATCGAAATTTTAGATTAGAGAGAGGGAAACAAAAAAAAAAAACCTTGCATTCGAACCCAACGAGAAAACAATCCGTTCGACTTTGTATTCAAGCGGCTTGTCGTCTCCTCGGCATTAAGCGCTTCTACTCAAGCAAAGGTATACCTATTCTCTTCAATTTATCTGGACCTGATCGGTTCTTTGGAGCTTACAAATGTATATGTATTTTTTTTTCAACTCAGGCCATGGGTGGTCATCGATCTGAAATCAGTTGTTCTGAGGAATAACATGGATGAAGATGGTAATTGGATTGATATAGAGGTCTCTGTAGGTTCCTGGGTGACCATGAAACCCAGTCAATCTGGCGACCATTCTGTCAAGCGGAAAAGGGTAAATGATTTATCTTCACATCATAAAGCAAAAGTGCTCGGATTTGTGATGAGTAAAGGAGGTAAAGTTGTTGATAAAATTCTAGTTGCACATGCCTATACTCCAGTTAACATGCGCAGTGAAGAAATATCTAAATCACCAGGATTCCCTAAGTTAGATGCCAATTGTCTTTGCTCCTCTGATTTTAAAGACAAAGTTCCAGCTCAAAGCATAAGCAGTGTGTTTGAGGTTTATCATTTTAGTATTGGTAA